>PVJH01006217.1:0-103868 GCA_004026705.1 Nesogale talazaci
CGTCTTCCCCTCTCCCAGCCCTTATCACCTTTTATTGTACTTAATGTTTCATCACTCATCCCTTTGGACAGCGCTGTGGGGGTCTGTCTTATTCACCATTCTCCCCTCATTGCACAGCACACACCCACTGCCCTCTCCTTCCTGAGGGCCTGATAGAGTACAGTAGAACTGCTCCATCTTTATGAGTGCAGCTTTATCTTTCTCCATCCATTAGCAGTCCAAAGGCTTAATGCACTGTGCCACCAATTACTTTTATTTTTTTGGGTAGGCACAGGCATCAATAGATTTATTAAATGAAAGACACTATCAATGACACCTCCAAGAGTGACTGGACTGCTTCTGTCGGAGCTTTTAAGTGTCTCGCACAAAAGCTCTTGCTACAGGAACCAGGCAGCCGCTAAGTAGATACATGTTTCCTTCAGACAGATTTCTCCTCTTGACCCACTTGGGAGCCAGCAACACTATCACCTGAAAGCCTTCCATGACCCGAAGCACCTTGCATTGGCTAGAATGAGCTTCCAGCCATCTCGCAAACCAGGAGCCCCCAACTACTTAGGCAGTTCTTCTAAGCCAGACCTGGGAGCTTTCCCAACACCATTGTCTCCCACCACCCCACCCCCCACCGCACCCCCTGGGCAGTCAAGAATCAGATGCACCAGCTAAATTCATGATGAAGCTGAAGGTAATGTGTTCATGTCTTTAACTGTGGACTCGGCAGCACACCTTGGACACCGATTTTGATGACTCTCAGGGCAGTTTCCTGGTGATGACAGCACACAAAATGTGCCCTCCCCAGCTGGTTCCCTGGGGGCTGTGTTTTCAAATCTCCTTTTATTCCACTTTCTCACCCCCAGGAGGCATTTGGTCCTATCTGGAGGCATGCTTGAGTCTTCAGCGGCTGCTACTGGTGTTTGGTGAGCAGAGTGCAGGGATGATGTTAAACACCCTACAATGTACAGGACGAACCGAACCGCCCCAACGATGAGTGACCCTGCCCTAAAGGCCAAGAGTGCCAAGTGTGGGAACGTCTACCTTCAGGGGATGCTGCTGCCATCTTGGTTTACAACAAGGTTCTTTGTTGTGCTTGAGTTGGTGCTGACGGAGTGACCCGGAGAACAGGGTTCCCTGTACTGAAATCTTTACGGAGCACGGCACTAGGTCTTTGTCTCCAGAGGTGGGTTAGCAGGCACATGCTTAACCATTGGGCCACTGGGTTCCGTTCATAAGACCTGGTCCTTTCTTGTGGCGCTCTCCAGGGTGTGCGGAAACAAAGCATAAAAGATCAAAGTAATAAGCATTAAGAAAATGGTGGTTCTGCTCTGGCCTAGCCTGTCCCCTGGAGAAGTTGGGATCAGGGAGTTCTCCTGTGAGAGGCCAGTCCTGGGCCAATGAATCTCCCGCTAGAATCCCAGCAGGCCGACCACCTGACCCAGGAAGAACCAGACTCTTGAATGGGAAAAGGTGTTTTGGTGATATCACAACCACATTTGTTTTCCACAGTGAAAATGTTCAGGTCATTTTTTTTTTTTTTTGCCTTAAGCAGATAACCACTTGGACAAAAATAGCCATTTGAAATATGGGTGACATGTAGACTGCTACTCTTCTACACAGACAATCCAGTGTATTTATACTTAATCCATAAAGGCATGATGTTACAAAACACATGTGTATATTGTGAAGCCATCTGGCATCAAATTTTCCAATTTATAGACAACTTTGTATTTACATAACAGATTATTAAACCAACCATTTTTCCGGTTTATAAAAGATCACCAAGGTACACACACAGTGTGTATAAAAAGCAGATAAGGCTGATAATACATATTTACAATAAATACAAATTAAGCTCTCATATTGGAAGATAATGCTTTTTATATATTTGTTGCTCTGTCGGACTCCTCCCGGGTCGCAGGATTTCCCATGCTTGAGTTGTTTATTGCTTTTTGGCTCACTGGTTTAATATTCATGTCTGGATTGTTTACACAAATGAATTACTAACGTTCTTATTTCTTTGGCTAATGTAAACATGGTAGAGTGGATAAAAGAAGATAAACTCATACAGTATTACAGTCTGGCTGGTGCATATGTCTTTGTTCATAGCCCCCCATTGATGCACACAACTCATTCCCTACTCTGTGTCAGGAAGTCTCCAGGCTTGTTGGATGCCATACGGGCATGGAGAGGCAAAATAAGCAAGATTCCAGACTTTAGTAAGATCTGGAATCTTAGCTTTTCTCTCCCAACACCCCAGATAGGTAAGGGAACCAGCATCTTAAACAGCTTAGATCTCACAAGCCTCCTGCAAACTTGTCCTTTGTACGGGGGCAGAGGACAGAGCCAACCTCCTGAAAAAGAACCCAAGTGAAAACCACAAGGTGGTCCGAGGGTCTGCTGTGAGCAGAAGCCTCCTGGCACCGGAGAGAGAGTGAACTCGCCCACTGTCTGACTGCAAGGTGAGGCTCCCACAGGAGGCTTGTTTCCTTAAAAAGAGACAGAGTAAGCAGCCCAAAGTCAGGGTCCAGATACCAGAGGAAAACTGGTTGGCGAGGTCTCAAAGGCGAACGTTTTCTTAAAACATTTCCCTTCACAAAAGGATTGAGAAGCACATGCCAAAAAGGCCCCTTTAAATAAATAAAAGCGCTATTTTAATGGCACAAATAAGACAAATCACACAAAAGCTGCTGTGTTTTGTTCCCTGGTTTGAAATGATGTATAAGAATGACTTCAAGGTGTAGTGTTGTCTCCTTGTGATTCCCAGGACAGCTGAGGACACAAATCAGATACATCATCTTTTCCAAAAGGGACTATTACATTCTTTAAAGTAACATTAAAAAAAATAGGTCTCATCCTTGTTTTCTTCCGTTGTTGCTTTTCCCATGACAGACTTTTCTTTTTTAAAGGGTATAAAAAATTAAAACAGAAAAGCTGGCCTTCATTATTTAAAAAAAATGAAGTAGTTCTAATACCAAGAGAAAGAAATGGCTCTATGGGTAGAATTCAAGACGAAATGACCAACTTTGTTTAATTGGAAAGTAGGTGCAACATTTTCAAAAATGTTACAGCACTGCAGGACCTGTAATGCTAACCATATTTACAGTGACAGCTTACATGAAATCATCAAACTGTAAAATAGAGAAGGGGGGCGGGGGCCGGAGGAGCCCGTGTGAACTAAAGCTATGCCTGGTCCCCACATCTAGCCGTCAGCCACCAGGGAAACTCAGGACCAACTTTACACGGTCTACTGATGTCAAGTATACATGAAGGTGGTGGTGGGGGAGGGGGGTGCAGTGCAACCAAAGTACTGTCAAATACCTAAAAGAAGACTTGAGCAACACAAATTCAGTCTGAGGATAGGAAAAATAAAGTCAGAAACACAAAGACACACACACCACACACACACACGCACACACACACACCATGTCTACCCAGAAAGGGGAGCCCCCAGCACACCTCTATCAGCGAACAGAAACCACTGCACAGACACAGCAGGAGGATGGGGTAAATAAATAAATAATAGATAAATAAAGGGCAACATGAATGATTTAAATACACCAAGCACATTGCGTAACTCCTAACAACAAGGTGTCATCTGGCCTACACAGAAGATTTTCTCCAGGATGGGCCTGGGAGGTAGTCCCAGCGTTAAAGGAAGACAAACTGACCACCCCCCAGAAGAGGTGGGTACCTGCCTGCCATGTTCACAGTTGCACTCCGTCTGTCCGGCGTGGACAGAGGGTTGGTCTGGGAGACGCACGCACGGGCCTCCGGAGACTGGGAAGAACGATGAGCTGTTGCGGTCAAACGGGAGCTGCTCTGTGCTGGGCCCAAGACACCCCCTTGGTCTCTTTTCAGCCCTGAGTTACCGGAACTCGGCTCAGTCCAAGGACCGAGGTGTTAGGGGGCGCGGAGAGGGGAGGCCGGGCCGGGGGTCGGGGGCGTGCTGAGAGCCTCCTCACAGCCCGCGCATCCTCACGTTGCTGACTGAGTGCCAGGCCTGAGGGGAGAAGGTCTCAGGGGCTTAAGGTGGGCATCGGCGGTTCCAAGAATCAAGGTCGACTGAAACCCTTCTTTGGACACTGCATCAGGGGAAGAAGTCAGGCCGGAGGCCCGCAACTTTGCTTTCCTGCCGGGGAGATCGCCTCCGCGT
Source organism: Nesogale talazaci (assembly GCA_004026705.1). NCBI lineage: Eukaryota > Metazoa > Chordata > Mammalia > Afrosoricida > Tenrecidae > Nesogale > Nesogale talazaci. Next base: position 4,148 of record PVJH01006217.1, read on the forward strand.
ACCACCACCACGTTGTGAAAGAAAGACGGAAAATGACGTTGTGCTACAGTTCTTATTAATGACCTTGTACTTTACAATGGCTCACAGTTTTAGGTTTGTATACTTGTAACGTACTATTTTTTTCTCTAGATTTGTTTCACATTTTTTTTTTACTTCATATAATATAAATAATTTGGTTAATAGATTTAACCTGCACATTTCAGCCACATCAATATATATAAGAATCTGCTAATGGTATAAATAATTCTTTAAATAAAATAAATCTGATATGTTACATAATACTGATAAAAATTACCATTGCTAATCACTTTATAAGCCACCTTATCTTCTGGGTTAAGCAATACTGAAGAATGGATATGAAAATTACTGTGGTCGTTCATATTTATTTTTGTCACTGTGCCCCCACCAAAAAAGGAGATAAATGAAAACAAACACAAACCAAGAAACGCCGTCCAGAACCACACTCAACTCTAACCCTTTCGTGATCGAATTATTTTGCTGCTTTGAATTTTTTGTTGATACCAGGTGTCTCCAGTTATGGAAGGCATGGTGGAGGGCAAGGGAAAAGAATATTTTGAGGTAAATATGGATTTTGACATAATTACGTGGGCCACGTAATTCCCATGTGGATTCTGGTGGTGGCATCTGTGGAGTAAGGCCTGGCTTCAGGTTCATGCAGTTATACAGGTGTCCACCAGGTGGCAGCATGTACTAAAACCGGGATAAGAGGTTCCCATCTGTGAGGCTGAAAGTGTTGGTAGGTCATGTACAAGGGGGCCTCAAAAAGTTCATAGACAAATGGGATTTCCCACCAATTTTTTTCAGCCCACTCACATGTCCCATGGGTCACAAAAGGGTTGACTCTGACACGGTTTCAAAATACTTTTTCTGCCTCCACATCTGAAAACAGAAAGTCCGACCTTGTCATCTGCAGCTTGACCCCCCAAATGCAATTCTAAGCATCAACGGCGGTGCCCACAAGCTATCGCGTTCCACGGGTGGCTATGAAACGTTGTCTCTAGAAATGACTGAATAAAATATCACATCTAAGATTCTTCTCTCTCTCTCTCTTTTTTAAATATAAAACCTATTCTACTTTAAAACTTAGGTAAAAAAAATATGCAACAAATGGTTGCAGTTTCTGAATTCTTCCTGGAGCCCTGTGAGCCCTCATGCCTTTAGAAATTGGCAAGGTTGCAATTTCCTAGACACCCGATGTTGCGTCCAGTGCTTCGGCTAAGTTCCTTTCGGACAGACAGCACGGACGGACCCTCAGTGGTGTGGAGTGTGTATCTGTCATCACTTGGGTATCACCATCCTGCCTCCTCTCTGCTGTTGAATACAAAAACAGCATCTTTTACATTATCATAGAAAAGCATTTAGGTTGTATTTTTATTTATCACTTTACACTGGTAGTCTCTGGTAGGTGTACTCAATAGAAACCAAAGAATTTTGTACACTATTTCTTTGTACAATAAAAGATAAAGTGTGCATTAGGTACGCTTGTACATGACAATATTGTACACTATTTACAGCTCTGATATCACCGTGAAATTCTGTGTTTTCTCTATACAACATTGAAAATTCTTCAGAAACATCTGGACTCTTTCGTATCCTCACAATGTTAGTATTATAGAAAAAGAGTGTCTCAGTAAGCGCTTCACCGTTCTTCACGACCCTCTTTCGGGGCTTTCTGATTCACGTTTCCCGCATTCATTATCCTTCCTGATCAAAAAATATTGGACGACTGTTTTCTGTTAGCACCCTGCCGCAGTGGTCGCTATTGGCCATGGTCCAGACACCAGCACACAGACACTTCTGCGCATGTTCCATTTGGTGGATGCTGCGCCTCTGTGGAGCAGTCCCTGTTATCTGGAGATCTTCCTCCTCTTGGGTTTGGGGGGCCTCATTTGTCTGTCTCCCTGCGGGATTTGGTGAACCTAGAAAAAAACAAATGGGTGGTGGGGGGGGAGAAATAAGTTGAAACAATGAAGAGGACACGATTTCTGACAGTAATGGAGCACAAAGCGCCAATTACTAATTATCTTGCGGCACTGACGTTTTCATCAGGCCCCGGTCCCAGTGTGCCCTCATCACTGCAGGGACCCTAGAAACAGATAGGAACCGGAGGGACACTTCGAGGACATCCATAAAGAGTGGAGAGATGGACTGGAGAAGGTACACTAGTGGAGAGGGGGGCTGGAGATATGGGGAAATCTGCATGGGTGAGCCCCTTCGGGCGGATGGTTAGATTGGAACTGAAGGATGGGTGGACAGAAGGTGGGGTAGAGAGACAGAACCAAGTGCAAGGATCTACATATGACCTGTCTGGAGGACGGGCATTGGGGGAGTGGGCTGAGGGAGGTGTCGGGCAGGGTAAGATACGACAGAACAATAATAATTTATAAAGTATTGACGGCTGATGGGGGAGGGAGAGCAGGAGAACAGGGGAGGGACTGGAGGAGCCGACACCAGGGCTCGGGGGGAAAGGGCGGATATTTGGAGAATGATGACACCAGCGGACGTGCGAGGGTGCTTGCACAGTATGTTTACTTATGTATTGGAAAAACGATGTACGAGCCCCTAATAAAATGATTCTTAATTAAAAAAAAAAAGAGTGGAGCACAAACGATGAAATCAGGAAAAGCAAGTGTGTTGAACGCCAGTGTGCCTTTCGCTGTACGCTGTGAACAAAACTACAGCCTTTCCCATCACAGGTCTGTCACCAGAGCACCGATTTCAGCGCCACGTGGACGAGTAAATACCTCCCCAGCGTGCTTCACCCTCACTTCATCACCCCAGCTAATGAACGACTCCGAAGAAGGCTAGCATGGCGAGAACATGCGCTCGTCTACTTAGGAGATGAAGCAGGGTGGAAAACAGAATGCCACTACCATCTGTTGGCAGATCTGAGCTTGTGTAGTCTGGGCAGAGCACTCGACACTGCTCTCTTTACTGAGGAACAGCAGCGTCTAGGGCTGTGTGATGGACTGAACATCCAAATGTAATCGCCAGGCATTAGAGAGATGTGGCTTTTGAAGGGCGGAGGGGAGGAGTTAGGGAGGTGACTGGGCTCCCCTGCTGGTGCTGTGAACACCAAGAGAAGGAGGCAAGGTCAAGTCCCACAGTTGCAGAGTGGGAAAATGGGTGTAGGATATGCCCCCAACTAGCTCTCTGCAGGGGGTGGGGCCCAGGGAGAAACAATGATGGATGCAAGCCCACTGCCTTCTTTGCCAATATTTCAAAAATGAAATATTGTAAATATTTCCAAATTATCAGTAGGATGTCATGAAACTCAACGTTGGGAAAAGGTGTGCACAGTCAACTCTCAAAATCTGTACACGCTGGCTCCCGTACATCGGTGGGCAATGCTATTCAGAACCCAGATACAGAGAGCTTTTTATAAACAATATTTAAACTTTAAAAATTAAATTTATGAGTTTTTTTTTAATTGACACCCCACCCGCCAATCTCTGGTAAGGAGTTGGGGTGGCACAGTGGAGAAGCACTCAGCTGCTAAACTGAAGGGTCAGCAGTTCAAACCCACCAGCTGCTCCACAGGACAAAGAGGTGCCAACTTCTTTCCGTAAAGACATTCCAATGGCACTCTGTAGCTCCGGGGATAAAGTGAAATTTGAATGACTGAATATTTTACCAGCAGGAAACGGCCACCGCTATTCACATCCAAACAGAGAAAGCATGGTTTGAACTTCAATATTTTCAATGTCAACATTCAAAATTATGTGGGACATGCAGAGGTTACTTAGCTCAGAAAAAAAGACATCGCTATCACAGCTAAGTTATACTTCAAAATAAATAGCCATCTTTTTTTTCTAGCCTCGTAATTTAGTTACTGCTACAATGTGAGTTGTTTGACAATATTAAGGAGTTGGCTAGCCCATCAGGGATATAATTTATTTATTTATTTTTAAAAAGCACAGCATAATGGAAAAATAAATTAACTTACACTCCCAGACATTTTGTCCAGTTCACTCATGGCCTCGTGAATAGCAGCTTCTAAGTGGTTATTCAGTTTCCCACTTCTGAAATGGAGAGAAACAGCAGACCAGATTAATAAGGGAAAGGAACAAAAAAAAAACTCAATTTAATCTCCTAGCCAGAGAGCGTCAATTTAGAGTCACGTTTGGCAAATCCAGAGGACCAAACACCACTCTGGGATTCTTCCACGGAATGACTTCCTCTGCCTAGGTTTCTTCCAGGATCTGGTCATTTGGAGAGTGGGTTGGCCTGCCCGTCTCCTTCCCACAGCTGCGTGGCCTGCGTCCCTCCTGCCCTGTGCCCCCTGCTTCTGCCCAAGCAGGCAGGCAGCCTGGCGAGGCAGCTGGGGAAGGGTGGAGGGCTGAAGTGCAGGCTCTGGCCACGAGGGGGCTCCCTCTGCTCTCTCTGAGCGTGGTGGCCTCTGGAGTTCAGCGAAAGAAGACTAAAATCTTGGTGCACATTCAAGGTGAGAAAGAGCCTCCTCCCTCGCCGCCCCTGAGCTCTGGCCGGGCCCACCCCATTCTCCTAGAGACCCAAATGGTGCCCCTGTTCGAACCGACACACACAGGTCGGCAGGCTGTGTCTGGCTCGCCTGCTTTTTCCCCACTTGTTTGCTGTGAGTGACACGCACATTGTTCATCGGCCATTTTTGGAGACTTCCATCTGGGGAAGCTGTTGAAGTCATCACGACAATCAGTCGAACCCGGACGAGTCACTGCTGCGGAGCGCGTGTCCTTGGCCCATTCTGACCGCCAGCCTAGTTCCCTTTCTCCATGCCCGTGCGGGGGGTGAGCACGTGGCTGCTGCCCGGAGAGTACGCCGCGTGGCCTCACCGGCCGCTCTGGCCCAGAAAGACGTGGCCGTCGGCTTCCGGAGGGATGGCGGCGCAGGGAGCCCTCTCGGGTCCGCAGAGCCTCCCCTGTGCTGGAGGCTCTCGACGACTGAGAATCGACTTCCGGGCAGACAGCGTGCACATGAGAAATGAAATCACCCCGTTACCTGGAGTACCAGGGTGATTTGTATCAATTATCCCGTCCTGACAACGACACAGAAGAGAGACCGTTTGTCATAGGCAGGCTTTCCAAGGGTGAGGTCTTAACGTCGGCAGCTATTTGGACATTGGATAGCTGCGGTTGTCGGGGAATTTGGCTTGCCATCTCATTAGTTTGGCTACTATCATGTGTCAAACAAACTTGAACTTGAAGGCTTTTCGAAACAGGCTCCATCCTCCTGCACAGGACTGGAAACTTGACCTACTTTGTGTTTCTGAACTATGGGTCACCAATATCTGAGCAGCACTCAGTGGGGTGCCCCCCTCCAAAAAGGGGACTTTCCTCCCCTAAAGATATACATTTACAAATTTTCACAAAACAACCTTATCACCTTCAGAGTACTCTCCATTACACTTGAAACAGTCGTCAAATCTGCGATTTCATTTTTGGAAACATTTTTCTTTTTGCTTTTTTTTGTGGGGGGGGAATCACTGCCCTCTGGTGGTGGGAGTAGGAGGCCCAGCCTTTGCTCCTGTGGAGCCGCTGCTGGAATTGAACCTCCATCCCAGTGGGCCACAGTCCCGCACACAACCACTACACCACCGGGACTCAGCCTGGAAACATCTTTCAAGCTCACCTGTTTGGATAGCTGACAGCACCTCCCTCTTTTTTTCCCCCACTTCTTCTATGTCATTGAACTCACTGCCCTGTCATGTCCCTCTGTATTCAAAGGGACAAAAAGAAGTCCCATGGAGGTGAGGTCAGGTGAGTCAGGTGCATGGGACAAGAGAAACACACAGATGTGTGCCACAGACTTGGTGCGCTGCAATGGCTGTGTGTGCAGATGCACTGTCGTGATGGCAAACCAGTCCCCAGTCTGTCACAAATCACACACTTATGAAATCTTTTCAGAACCTCTAAATAGAAAGCTTGATTAGCAGTCTGACCTAGTGGAATGAACTCCAAATGCACTATCCTCCTCACAGCAAAAAAGACAGAAACAAAAACAAATGGGCATCATCTTGATCTTTGATTTCCCTTGACCAGCTTTTTTTTTTGAGGAGGGGCAGGGAGGGCAAGGTGACAATGATGTCTTCCACTGGCTTAGTTAATGTGGTTTTCAGAGTTGTGAGAAGAACAGCATGTCCCATCACCAGTAATGACCTTGGGTGAAAAGTCTGGGTCGCTTCGGAACTGTTCTGTAAACGCACAGCGTATTTCCTCTCCATGATCTTTCTGCTGGTCAGTCAGAACCCCAGGCACAAATCTCCCAGCAACCCTTCTCATTCCCAAACCACCCATTAAAGTTCACTGAACCGAGCTCCATGGGCTTCCAGATGATTTCCCCATCTCTTTGATGGCCCACCATTTGTCTTCAAGGAACAAGCACACAGAGTCAATGTTTTCATCCGTTTGGGAAGTTGATAGATGTTCAGAATGAGGTCTGTCATCAGCTGGCATTCCACCTTTTGGAAAACCGCTCTGTACACTTGGGATTTTCCCATAGTTCTGTCCTTGCCAGCTGTGTTCAACATCACAACGGGTTCGGCAGCATTTTCCCCAAACATGAAATAACATTTTAAAACCACACGCTGTTCTTTTACATCTGCCATCATGACACACGAGGTTCGAGTGAAACTGCTTTTATGACAAAATTCACGGTGACTAGAGAGAACTTTCTCAGGAGATGCCACTGGGTGCACTAACTCCGAGCGAACTGCTCCATGTTTACATAGCAGGAAAAATGTGTACTATGAAAGTTCCACCCAGCAGATCTTTTTACCCCACCTTCTTTTTTTTGGGGGGGGGGGGACTGGGGTATAACCCCTTATATTGCTAGACTAACTTCTTATATGCTCATCTAATTTCTAAATTAAAATATGTGACCTCGTGGAATGCACTTGAACTCTGGAAAAGATACATGTACTTAAGTCAGTTTCCCCGAAAGAAAAGGCTATGCATTGATTGTAGACACATTATAAGGGTGATGTAATACCCATCCCCTCCTTCTTTTGCTGATCCTTATGTTACCTCTTTATATTCCCTTCTAATTACTTTCAGACATTTAAAAACGGCAGTAAAGAACCTCCCTCCCCCTGAATACTCACTTCCTTGAGGGCCTTGTTATTTTACAAAATAATACGCTGATGTTTCCATGTGTCCCCAGTATCATTCCTCTCACTCCCCCTTCCCTTCCCCAAAGGAAGGGGACTGGTTATTTGTCCCCACTGCTGGTCTGTGTTGTTCTATGTTTCACGTGCACACAAGAGGTGTCATGATACAGACAGACATGCCTTGTTTCCAGGGGCTTCCCAGGAACAGTCTTTGGTACAAATGGGAGGTTTGCCAGCATCGAGCAAGTCTGTTGGGAGTCATTTTGCCAGCAGCATGAACTCAGTTTGTGTCTCTGTCTCATGTTGATCTTTCTTACCCAATTTCAAATTTTCTCATAATGCTATTACACATTCATCAGTAGACGTCTATCAGTCAATAGGCGACAGTCGTGTGAACATAACTTTTATATGCACTGAGAAGCTCTAAAAGTCATGTGACTTGCTTTATTGCAGTAGCCTGGAAGCGAACCCGCGATATCCCCAAGGTGTGCCTGTACACATCCTCTGCAACGCTGTTCCTGTGGTCATTGTTCTGGGCACTGTTTCACCTGCGATAGTCGATTTGTCCCTTCTGCCTGGTGTCCGGTGAGTATTTCATAATGTCAACACACACACTTTTTTATATAACTACCCACTTGAATTTTAAGGGGCGTTGTTCATCGTGTAAGCTCAGTGAGGGTTTGTTGATCTGGGAATAAGAACAAGCCTGGGAGACCACTGGGAGTCCAATTCCGGGACCCTGGCAGGGTGGGCCAAGCTTGGCATACGCGGGCTGGGCCCAGTCTGTGGGTTGCTGGCCAGGGTCCTGATAGTTTCTCACAGTTCTTAGCTGTCCAGCAATAATACACAGATGTAATAATGTGCTGAGTAGACAGCTATGCCTTTAATGTTTCTTCTGTATTGAGAAGTACGAGCACATTTTCAAAGGCATTTATTTGTTAAATATTTAGGGGGGGTGCATCACTGCCCTCTGGTGGTCATGGGAGCTACCCAGCACTGCTCCTGAGAGCCGGCACTGGATTTGAACCGCCAAGCCCGTGGACCGCAGTCCCACATTCAACCACTTATGCCACCAGTGCTCAGCCCTATTTGTTAAATATTTTAATTAAAACTGACTCCATATAGTTCTAAGCATCTGAAAAGAAGTTAAAAATCTCTCCATGAGGACTATCAAAGTACCTTGGTTCCCTTGTTTACTCATAACAAAAATTGCTATTATCTATTGAAGTTTTACCATGTGCTAAAAGCTGCATCAAATCTTCGTGCCTTCCTGTGGCCTTTCCTACACAATCCCATTTTATCCATGGCAATCCTAGACAGTAGGTATTAGTCCAACGGGTTACATACAGTATTATGTGGTAAAGTTGGGGGGGGGCGGTTTCAGGAAAAATTGGGGAAGCATTCATCCTCTACCTTGTAATAAAAAGATAGATATTTAACTACATATAGTTTTTTAAAGTAGTAAAGAAGGTCATGGAAAATTGTTCCAGAACTATGGAAAGCTACAAAAGTAGGACCATTAAATTACCAAAATGATTCAATAACCTTGTGTGTGTGTGTGTGTGTGTGTGTGTGGCATCACTGCCCTGGTGGGAGTTGGAAGCCCAGCCTTGCTCCTGGAGAGCTGCTGCTGCATTTGAACCGTCAACCCTGTGGGTCGCAGTCCACGCACAACTGCTACACCACCGGGGCTCAGCCTCAATAACCATTTTTGTTGAACGAAAAGGCAGAATATTAGGGGCTTTGTAATTCCATTCTTTAACGAGTTATTTAAAATGTTTGTAAACACACTGTGTTGATTTACCCTAAATTATTATAGTGATTTTTACACACTAGTTAGTAAAGGCTAAGGAAGAGGAAATATATATTTGTGGTATTTATGTCCCATAACATCGCTGTAAATAGTGGATACTAAACCAGTTCTCCAAGGGAATTACAAGTGTAGGTGACTGCGAATCACTATATTTCACTAATTGATTACTGGATAACCTTGTTTTATGTATGCTCTGTTTAAAGATACCTTACTTAACACATGTTGTTGATTCATTAGTGTCGAACTCAATTTCTAAGGCAGAGCACAACCTTTTTGCATTGAGGACACTAGACAGCCTCTCAGCACGACGCCTGAAGGCTATTTCAAATGGTGACATCGCCAACAAGAAGCACAACGTCTTGAAACACATGGAAGTCTATACACCGCCCAAAGGACATGCCTGGGTTTTGCTTCTGTTTAATCAAGTCAGGACTGACCAAGATGGCAGAGCCTTGCTCTGTTTTGCTCAGCTCCCCTTGGGCATGGGTGTCCCGTGATCCAGAGTTGTCACTGCTCCTGCCTGGCTGTAAGCAGCCCTGGTGCAGAGGAGAAGACAACAGGACCAACGGTTCTGGGGAGAGATGGGAGAGATGGAGGGAAGGAAGTAGTGGTTGTTAACAAACCCAGGGACAAGGGACAAGAAGTGACCCAAAATAGATGGTGAGGAGGGTGTAGGAGTCCTGGTAGGGCTTCATCTAGGGCAATGTAACTGAGAGGACTTACTGAAACCCCAATGAAGGCGGAACATGATAGTGGGACAAGAGGAAAATAAAAGGAAATAGAGGAAAGAACTAGGAGGTGAAGGGCCTTTATAGAGGTCTAGTACAGGCACGTACATATGTAAATATATTTTATATATTTATATAGGGAAATAGATCTATAGGTGCATATGTTTATATGTTAAGTATCAAGGCAGCAGATGGAGAGTGGACCTCTCTCTACTCAAGTACTCCCTTAATACAAGAACACTTTTTTCTATTACCCTGGCATTCGTTGATACCACCTTCCCAACACTATCACTGAAGATAAAATGGGGTGCATAGCAAATGTGGTGAAAATATCTGATGGTGCCTGGCTATCAAAAGATAGACCATCTGGGATCTTAAAAGCTTGAAGATAAACAAGTGGTCATCTAGCTGAGAAGCAACAAAGTCTACATGGAAGAAGCACACCAGCCTGCGTGAACATGAGGCATCGAAAGGATCATTTATCAGGCACCAAAGACCCAGAACAAAAAATCAAATCAATGTGAATGAGGGGGAGTATGGAGTGGAGACCCAAAGCCCATCTGTAGACAACTGGACCGCCCCTTTCCGAAGGGTCACAAGGAAGAGATGAGCCAGTCAGGGTGCAGTATAGCACCGACCGATAAACATACAACTTTCCTCTAGTTCTTTCATGTTTCTTGCACCCACTATCCTGATCCTAATTCTACCTTACAAATCCTGCTAGACCAGAGCAGGCACACAGGTCAGATAGGAACTGGAAACACAGGGAATTCAGGGCAGATAAACCCCTCGGGACCAATAATGAGAGTAGCGATACCAGAAAGGTAGAAGGAAGGTGGGGGGAGAAAGAGGGAACCAATCACAATGATCGACATATAACCCCTTCCCTGGAGGATGGGCAACCGAAAAGTGGGTGAAGTGAGACAACAGTGTAAGACATGAAAAACAATAATAAGTTATAAGTTATCAAAGGTTCATGAAGGAGGGAGGGTAGGGAAAAAAAAATAAGCTGATCCCAAGGGCTGAAGCAGAAAGAAAATGTTTTGAAAATAACAGTGACAGCAAGTGTACAAATGTGCTTGAATAACGGCTGGGTGGGTAAGTGGATGGATTGGGAAAGAGCTGTACGAGGCCCCAGGAAAATGATTGTTTTTAAAGTAAAGAAGTAGCCCCGGTGGCATAGTGGCTACCCGGTGCACTGCTAAGCATAAGGTCAGCAGTTTGAAACTGCCAGAAGCTTCTTGGGAGAAAGATGGGGTTTTCTATTCCCATAAAGGCTGACAGTCTCAGAAACCCGTGGGGTTTCACTCTGGCCCGGGGGCCACAATCAGTTGGAGTCAAGAGGTGAGCACATGTCTATGGATGACTATGAGTACTGGATTTGGGGGTGAAAGAACAACTTGACAAGCAGGGGGATTTGCAAGTACAGAACCCATGAATAATAAGGATTGGCTGCACTTGACTACGTCATGAGAGGCCGGCGATAGAGTCAAGGTCCCAGCGACCAAGTTGGCTGAGAATATTTTTGGACTAACTGCTCAGGTGGGGGGGAGGAGGGAGAAACTTAAGTGCGGAAGAACAAGCTCCAAAAGTTCACGAAATGAACAGTAAGTCAGATTCAGTCTCCGGTCCAGAGGGCCTCCCTGTGGAGTTTCTTCTAGTATTTTCTGTTCCCTGCTGACATTTAATAATAAACATTTTTACTAATGGATACTCTAAAACCTACTTGATTAAGCAATAGATGTTCATATAATCGCATCTCTAATTATTAATGGAGATAATTGCCACTTCTCATCTCCGTCATATGTATTGTTACACATTATCTCCATTAATTAAAAAAAAAACCCACCAGGTACACATCTGTAAACAGTGTCAGAAATAAGCGGCAAGCGAGAAGTTGCATGTAGTTCTACACTGTCGGTTCAGAATTAAAGGAACTAGCCTAATGTAACAACAGCTGTGGGTGAGGTCCAAAGCCTTCACTCTGAAACCCACAGAGAAAGGAGGCGAATTGAAGAAAACTCACCTTCTAAGCATCATTGTTTGGCTTTCAGGTGACAATGTGATTCCCACCCCTCTACTTAAAAATTTACCAGCTGCACAAAATATAGACTTATAAGTGCATATAGACAGATTACATTCTTCACTTAAAAGCCCAAAAAATAAAACCCCAAACCAAACAAACCCGAACATAGCGAAAATCAGTGGAACTATTTTCCAGGGGAGAAGACCAGGATTTCTGCTCGTGCACAGAACTGCAGTCCTGGAAACTCACGGGAGCAGCTCCACCCTGTTCTCTGGGGTCCCTGTGAGTCGCACTCGACTCGAGGGCAGTGAGTTTCTCGGTGAGTGAGGTAACTGTGTTAAAACTCCTTTCATGATTGTGCACATCATTTTACAGATACTGACTTGCTATTTGTAGGAAAGCATCAGCTAGACAGAGGAGGGCAAAGGAAGGATTGGTGAGAATGGCAGGAATCGTAACACGCAGGAGGGGAAGAGGCATTTCCCCACATGCCTCTCCAGCACAAAGGAGGGGAGGGGCGGGTAGGACATTTCCTCCTCAGTGGAAGAGACGGAGATGGTGAAAAGGCTGGGCAGAGAAAGTCAGGACTGAATAGACCACTGGTCTGCTTACGGTCTGGAGACATGTGATAGTTACATAATCTGGTGTCAATTTGGGACTTGAAGGGATTAAGAATGAAGGAATGGAGTCTAGTCTGCCAATGAGGACCTGTGTAGCTGTAGCTTTGTCCTAAGAATTCTGAGAACTTCTGGACTTCCTTCTTGGAGGCAGGAGAGATCCTCTCTCGGCTCACTCCCTGAGAGAGGCTCTACTAAGAAGACCCTGGTGCTATACTGATAGACCCTGTGCCCTGGGAATTGAGGAGTCAGATGGAGACCTGTGCCAGTGCTGAGATGTTCACAATGCCACTGGATCCATAAGACTTTGCACCCACTGGCCTATAATCATCCTGCATTTGGCATCATTGCATGTGTTTCGTGAATCTGAAGAGGACGTTATAGATTTGTATCACGCATATGAGCTAATATCAGGCTTGTGGACTAGACCTGGACGGGGCTGGGATGCTTTCTCTATATTCAATTGTTCTTGTATATAAAGCTCTTTCTTATACACATGTGAGTGTTTCTCCAGTCTACCCTGACTGACACAGGACAAGAACACTGCATATAGTCTGAAGTCTGGGTGTTCAATGCACATACCTGGGAAGAGGAGGTACGCTACAGAAGACCAGCCAATAGCAGGAAATCCAATGGTGAGAGTTTCTCTAGTAGCAGAATAAAAGTTTCGACTCTCCATTCTACCAGGCCTTTTAGACTAAATGTGCTTTGGATTTCTTTTCTGTTCAGCCTTTTTCTCTGACAATGGTCTGGTGCTGTCCCTCGTATGCAATCTTTCTTGCAAGAGGGAACAAGGAGTGCAGAGGCTCCTTGAGTCAGAAGTCCAAACTAAAATGACTCCACCGAACTCTAAAGTCCTATATTGGTGTAGAAGGTTTCAATTGGAAAAACTTCAGAAAAGTTTGTGTATTTTTCAGCTTTGCTTTAAAAATGGTCTCTTTATTAACACTACGTGTAAAGTGCTATTCTGAGTACGGTTCTCTCCACAATATTTCATTTCATTCTTATAATAATCCTAAGAGGTAATGATTAACATGCTCGGTTTAGAAATGAAGAATGGGGATGGAGAGGGGAAATGAGGAGCTACAACCAAGGGATCAAGTAGAAAGCAAATGTTTTGAGAAGGAAGCTAACAACAGATGTACGAGTGTGCTTGGCACACAATGGATGCATATGTGAATGGGATAAGAGTTGTATGAGCTCCCAGTTAAATGATTTAAAAAAAAAAACAAAGAGCATCAACACTTCATATTTGGTGCATTGTGAATTAATGTGGAGATCTTAATAAAATTAAAGAGTGAAACATTGCCCCCCCCCCAAAATGAAGAATGTTAGAGAGGTTTAGAATGGTACCTCACGGCACACAACTGTGAAGTGGCAAAAATAGGATTTGAAGATGAGCCAGTCAAGGTACAGTGTAGTAATCATGCAATATGCAATTTTCCTCCCACCCACTATCATGATCCCAATTTTACCTGACAATCCAGCTAGAGCAGGGGATGTGCACTGGAGTCAGACACATGGGGAATTTAGGATAGCTGCTCCCTCAGGATGAGTGAAGGAAGTGGTGAGACTGGGAGGGTGGAGGCATAGTGGAGTAGAAAGGGGAACCAATTTCAGGGATCTACATATAACCTCCTCTCTGGGATACGGAGAAGAGGGAAGTGAGTGAAGGGACACATTGGACAGCGTACAATATGAAAGCATAATAACAATTTGTAAATTATTAAGGGTTCAGGATGAGGGGAGAGGGGAGAGAAGGGAAATATGGGGAGCTGGTACTGGGGGCCTAGATGGAGGGAGGATGATTTGAGAGTGATGATGGCAACAAGTGTGCAAATGTGGCCTGCATACAATTGACGTACGTATGGATCATGATGGGAGTTGTATGAGTCCCCAATAAAAATTTATTTAAAAAAAGGGAAGGGGAAAGAGGAGCTTATACCAAGGGCTCAAGTAGAAAATATTTGGAAATGAAGATGGCACTATGTGTACAAATGTGCTTGATTCAAATGATGTACTGAATGTTATAAGAGCTGTAAAATCATCCAATAAAATCATTGAAAAAAAATAGGATTTGAACTCAGGTCATCATGACCACTTAATCATTCAGCTCCAATCTCTTTCCCTCAGGCTACAAAAGCAGCAAATCTTTGGCCATTAAAGAAATTCTTCCATGCTATTTTTACTAAACTTCTTACATGAAGCCTGGAAGGAAGAGTAAAGTGTTGTTTGCTCATCGAGTCTGGTTCTGACCCAGAGCAACGTTCTACACAACAGAACTAGCAGTGCCCGCTCTGCGCCACCCTCACAGCTGTCCCTGTGCCTAAAGCCATGGTTGCAGCACAGCGGTCATCTGTCTCCCTAAGAGCTTCCCTCTCCTTCACGCCACTTTCCCGTGCGCGTGGTCCTTCTCCAGGGACTGCTCTCTCCTGACAACAGGTTCAAAGTGCATGAGCCGAAGTCTCGCCATCCTGACCTCTAAGGAGCACTCTGGCCATCCTTCTTCCAAGACAATCAAGACTAAACATTGACTCTCCCTTGGCCTTACTCTAATTTACTCTTCCACCCAAGGTAGTGCTTTTAATCACCGTTCTACTGGAAATGGTTCTCAAGGTGCCCAGCCCAACCAAAGTTTTCTTTTCTTTTCTTTTTTTTTTTTTTGGGGGGGGGGGGTAGCCATTTTATTGGCATTTCATTCCGCAAACAATTCAGTAATTCAATCATAGTGAGGAGAGTTGTACAACCATCACCACAATCTGTTCTGATACATTTTTTTCTTCCTTGTACTCATTGTCATTCACATGATTTTTTTTTTTTTATTGTGCCAGCAGACATTTTTTAAGTGTTGTCTTCTTGGACGGACTTCTGTGAATCATTCCATCATGCTGGAATTCTCTTGGTCTTTGGCTTCTAAGACTCTGCTCCCCCTGACTCTCCCCCTCCTTTGGACCATTCTTTCCATTTGTTTTATTAAATCTGCAAATGCCAAAAAGTTCAATTCTTAGCCCAATACTCTGCAAATGGTAAAAGCACCTGTGTGTTCTCAACCAGCTAAAAAACAAAACAACAACAAAAACCCTTTTCACTAAAGGGTTCCTTGTTGTGCACAACAAAACATACGCAAGTTCAACCATCTGCACACACACAATTCAGTATCTCCGAGAACATTCTGTAAGCTGTGCAATTATTCTCACTCACCCTCTTCTCGGAGTTGTTCCCTCCCACTAACCACTACACCGCCAAGGTTCTTCCCTCCAAAATATCCCAGACCGCATTCCTTCTCACCCATCCGCATTAGCCCCTCCTGCTTGGAGTCCCCATCCTCCCTGGGCTGGACTTCTCCTGACTGATCTTGCTCCCTCATGTCTCTCTTCATAGTACTGTCTACACAGCCGGAGGTGAAAATTGAACTACTTGCCCCTTTAAGCACTCTCACGAGCGTAATGGATCTTGTTGGCCCATACTGGGTGGGTCAAGATTTGGTTGCAACATCTTCTCTGCTCTCTCTCTCTCTCTCTCTCCTCTCTCTCTCTCTCTCTCTCTCTCTCTCTCTCTCTCTCACACACACACACACACAACTTCCACCCTGATCTTTGAAAGTCCTCAAAGTCAAACCGTTGGCTTCATCTAATATGTACTTACCCACCACACCTTTGTCTTTGTTTGCTTTACTTGGTTGATGATTGAGTAATGTCGAACACTGACTCAAACTATCATCTCCTTTTGGAAGACGTCCTGTCTCTATGATCTCAAAATACACGATAACTATCACGATCATTAAATAAGAACAACGCTTTCAACTCTTGTAAAGATCTATAGACTCAGAAACCCACAGGGCCAGTTCCACCCTGTCCTCCAGGGTCGCCGTGAGTGAGAAATGACTCAATGACAGTGGGCTTGTGTTTGGTTTTGTCACTATTGTCACAGTGTATTATTTCTTTCTGGATCTGTGTCCTTCATTCAACAGAAAGATTCAGACCATGTAGCGCTATGGCTAGCATAGCTTTTTTGTTTTGTTTTTTGGGTTTTTTTTTTGGCATCACTGCCCTCTGGTGGTGGGAGCAGGAGGCCCAGCCTTGCTGCTGTATTTCAACCTCCAACCTAGTAGGCCACAGTCCCATGCACAACCACTACGCTGTCACTGGGGCTCAGCCCGCTTTTTTGTTTTAACTATTTCTTTCTCCCTAAAATAGTGACTTTTAGTAGGAGACAAATTGTTGAATTTAACACTTATTATTCATTATGTAATCCTCAACTAGTTATTTAAGCAATTTGAGTCTAAATGTCCTCATCTGTAAATTGGCTCAGTAATTCTGATTAAAAGCTTGTAGTGGGAAGGATAAATTAATGGATCTAAAATCACATGAAAAGTAGTCTACTAGCCATCTACATTCCAATTATACATGATAAAGATGTTTTTATACTATCTACCTCATATTTTCTCCTTTCACCCCTCTAATCCAAACAGTATGCTTTTGGGGGGGGGGCATTAGTGCCCTCTGGTGGGAGTGGGAGGCCCAGCCTTGCTCCTGGAGAGCTGTTGCTGTCAAACAGGATGTTTATAGTTATCAGGGGACTCCTTCTATGTGGTGCCATCTTGCACTCCTATTCCCAAAGCAAAGATCAAACCCAATGGCAAGGAATCAATTCTGACTCATAATGATTCTATATGGGTGCTCCAAGACTGTCACACTTTATAGGACCAGGAAACTTTGTCTTTCTTCATTGGTGCAGCTGATAGAGTTTGAACCGCTGACCTTGAGATTAGCAGTCCAATGCTTACTGACAGTGCCTTCAGAGATCCTTAAGGCCCATCATGAAACTCAGAAAGGAAACTCATTGCCATTGAATTGATTTTAACTCATAGTGACCCTTGATGGCAGAGGATTACCTCTTTTGGTTTCTAGGACTTTAAATCTTTAAAATGAGTAGATGGCCTCACCTTTCTCCTGTAGATCTGCTGGTGGGTTGGAACTGCTGACCTTCAGTCAACTGCTGAACTTAGCAACTCAGCACTGCCTCAGATTTCTAGGGCCTATACTAGTTCACCAAAAAAGTAAATTAACTCTGAAGAAACATTACATTGTGGCTTGCTACTCATTAGCTGGCTAAAACTGCTTTAATAGCAAAGGCAGGAGGGGAAATCCAGCTAATTTCAAGGGGGCTTATCTAAATATTTGTAGTAGTCATGGTAGTAGCAGTGATTTCATTCTGGGGTTAACTCTGTTGCACAAGCCAGAATGCACATAATCAAGCTCACTAGCATATTTCATTGGAGGAAACATTTTCTTTGGTATCCCAAGGAAAAGATTGGGTCGACGGAGCCACAGCAAACGGCCTCATGTAAATCTGTGATGTTGCTTGTTTGCAACTCTCTTCCTTCATCCAGATCAAATGTACCTGTGCTACATTTACAGGTCATACCTTGCTATTAAACTCTGCATAGGAAATTGTCACTTCAGCTAGATAGCGGGCACCTAGATGACTGAGTTCCTTATCCTCTCTTAGGGGAAGTTACCCAGCAATCCACTTGCCATCACCACACGCAGTGCCAACATGATACTTTCCAAAGGAGCCCTGGAGCCTTGGTGTGACTCTGTTGAATAAGTGATGGACCAGTAACCACAAGGTCAGCAGTTCAAATCTACCTATCCAGCCACTGAGAAGTCTGAGGATATGTGCTCCTGTAAAGAAACCCAAAAGAAGGTTGATGCTTAAGTCAGAAATAACTCACTGGGAGTAAGTTTGGAATTTTGGTTAAAAGTATCCTGGCACAGAAGCACAGATTTTGACCCTTGTGGTCCCCTTTACATAAGACATCCTGCAGGGCTTTGGAGTGTCGTGGATCACATGCTGGACTGTTCACATGCATCTGTGAAACTGTGCTCTAAGCACCTGCAATAGGTCTATCCTGTCTATAGGTATAAAATTTAGGTGGAATTATGCTTGCACTATTGCTATTGATTGCTTTCATAAAACTCACTATACTTTTGATTAATACTACATTTTTATTCTTTTGCTTTTGTTACTTCAGTAAACAAACATAGAACATAAAGAGAATAAGTGCCAAACAGAAGGTCACAAGCTGTCGTTTGTTTCAGCTTTGCGTTACACCCCATGAGATATTATGAATAAATTAGGAAAATCAAGAAAGTTCAAAGAGCTAAAAATATTGTCAGACCAATTGCTGTAAGTTCAGCAGAAGTGGAGAGGGGTTTTTCACAGAAGAACATAATACACTCGGGCTAGCCCTGGTGGCGTAAGTGATCGAGTGCGGAACTGTAGCCCGCGGGCTTGGTGGTTCAAATCCAGCGGTGGCTGGGTAGCGCCCAGGACCACCAGAGGCAGTGATGCCCACAAAAAACAAAACAGAACTTAATACACTCAGAGAGGAGAACTTACCTGTTGCTAATCTCTGAGACACAATGACCATTTTCTAGTTGGCCAACTCATGAGGAATGGGAACCTACTCCTCCAGTGAAAAGAGTCAGGATAAATTTCATAGCAGATGATGCCTGAATAATAGCTAAAGATACCACTCAAGTAGAAACATAGAAAAAGGAAAAAAAAAAGAAGCAATATGGAAACACCTTCAGTAGCGGATTCATTGCTTTTTGCTAGGTTTTATTATATATTTTTCATTAATATTTTAGGCCTCTTTCTTATAACATAACCTAGTTTTTCTACTCAAGTTTTTAAATAATATATTCTACATCTTTTGTTGTTCTTAGTTAAGTATTAACTATATAAGATAATAAACTATGTTGAGGTATATAATACTTAAAACAGTCATTAAGGTAGTTAATTGATTATTAAATTATCGGAGTCCCACTACTGGGCAGTTCTACCCTGTTCACTAGAGTCTGGATGAATCAAAATCCACCGGGCGGAAGCCAGTTTGGTTCTCTGTTTGAGTGAAGTGAATATGAAACCTTGGCGGCATACTGGGTACCTTGTTGGGTAAGTATTGAACTGCCAACAGTCATCTTGGTGGTTTAACTCTACTTAGGAACAGAACAATGGGTTTGTTTGACTGGGTTTGGTGAGATGAAAAGATTCTCCCCAAGATTTGTTGACTTCTAAAGTGTTGCCGCTGGCAGGAAATTCCACAAAGAGAAAGACCCTTTAATTGACACTACTGAAATCATGATGTCGTCATTTTATAATTAAGACACTACGAATAATTCTGACATCCACTTGGTGAAGCTTGATGCACAAGCAAAAGTTAGAGTGGTATTTGGGGGGGGGGGTCCTTGGGGCATCACTGCCCTCTGGTGGTGGGTGTAGGAGGCCCAGCCTTGCTGCTGGATTTGAACCTCCAACCCAGTGGGCCGCAATCCCGCGCACAACCACTATGCCACCGGGGCTCAGCCCAAGAGTGGTATTTTTTAAATGACGATAAGATATAAAAAGGTTATATGTCAATGTTTGGGGAGAAATGAGAGGGTCAATTTTAAAGTGGATAACCCTGATTAATAGGCAAGTATTGGTTGTTCCATAATGTGCACTATAGAAATTGAAAAAGTATAGTATGTCAATTATGTATTTTTCTATCGTCTTCATTGCATATATCTAAAATTACATCTGCAGTTCTCTCTTGATACAAAATAAGTATTTTCGGCTGAGCCCCGGTGGCATACCGGTTGTGCGCGAGACTGCGGCCCACTGGGATGGAGATTCAATTCCAGCAGCGGCTCCACAGCAGCAAAGGCTGGGCCTCCTACTCCCACCGCCAGAGGGCAGTGATGCCCCCCAAAACAAAACAAAACAAGTATTTTCCTTACATAAAATGGCCACAATTATTTACATGTGCACTACTGGCGGTACTTCTCAAATATTTGTGTTGCAGGTGGGAAGACTTTTGTTACACTTTTAAAGGCTGTCAATTGAGACGAGACACGAAGGTTAAAAGTCAGTTTCTTTCACGGTCAATGAGAAAGAGGGAAAAGGGGGAAGTGAGGAAAGAGTTGATGAAGAGACAGTCCCCTCCTACAGTATAAACACATGCTAAGAAAGAATTTCTGTAGTTGCTAGTGTGTAATGGTCTTCTTCAGTGATCACTGAAGTGCACTTGGGCAGTGAGATGTCATGATTCCTGTGAGGGGAAACAGTGAATGGCACCCTGGTCAAGCGAAGAAGAATAGACAGAGCGGGCCTTACTTTCTGTTCCTTTTCCGGACTCGGCTGTAGGCTTCCAGACCTTCTGTTAGTGTCTTCAGTTTCTCCGACTCCACCTGCGTGTAGGGAGGAAGACCAGACCACATTATCCAGACTGGAAATTGTGAAACACCGATTTTGCTTCCCCGGTGCTCAAGCAGGTGCTGCGTTGGGGGTGAAGAGGTTTAATTTCCATTCCTCCCTCTTTCCCCCATCAAATGCCTGCCCTTGTTCCATCCATGGTTGATTGTGTGGCTCTGGGTGGTAATGAAAGGCTAAGAGGCTTCATATCAACAAACATTTAAAAAATCATATTTGGGACCCAAACCTGAAATTTAAATAACCAACACCTCTACCACCCCAATCACAGACCTCAGGGATTCTGCCTTGCTTTCTCCACTAACTGGTCCGGGAACGGCAAGTCTGGTTTCCCTCACGAGAGGACAGCAGGGGCGGTTACAGTGAACAGCGTGGAGAGGGTGGAGCTGAGTTCGAATTCCGCCCTCGGACTTTCTGAACTTCCGTCTCTTCCTCTTTAAGACAGGGCAACGATATGGATCTTTCTGCTAGAATGTGAGGATTTGAATACGTCAAATCACGTGGACCGCCTAGACTAGCACCAAGAGATGACTGTGACTTCAGGTTGTCATCGACTACACACTAAGCTGCGAACCGCGAGGTAGTGGTAGGAACACACTGTTGAAAGAACGATGAGATTCTCTTCTTCTATGGAGTGTTGGAAACCCAACGTGCTACTCCGGCCTGCAGGCGCGCTGTGAGTTGGAACGACTAGGCGGCAGTAAGGAACTGTGCACTAGGTTCTGCAGAGGGCAGAGAACAAGGGAGCAATAGGTCACCGCCAGGCCTAACTGACAGAGAAGAAGGGTGTGGTTGTATCTTATGGGTGTGTCTTCCCCTGGTCCTGCTTGATCCCTCTTAGACTGGTATCTCCCACCAGGGTGGCACCAAGTGGTGCCTGGGAGATGGGGTGAGGGCTGTCTTTGCCCCCCTCGAAATCCAATGTTGCCAAGTTGATGGCAGTTCATAGTGCCCCCTCTACCAGCCCAGCAATTTCTATCAGGACTCCTGAAGTCACTCCTAAAAATCAATGAATAAACAAGGCAATTTAGGTATGACTCGTGAATAAAAAACGCCTGTAGAAAAACATTGCTATTTTTATCGACCTGTTAAAAACAAAACCAATAAACAATCAAGCAATGGAAGCAGAAGCAGTGCTGCTTGCTGTGCAAACACAGCTTCAAAGCAAGTCTCCGAGCCATCCTTTCTCCCAACTCGGCCCCACCCCAAGCCACTCTTATTCAAAAATTCAAAGGTCACCCGTCTCTCACAGGTAAGAAAACAAGCATCATTAAGCAGTTAACTATCAATTATCCTCTCTAAATCTTCTAGACTGATCATTAATATTTTTTTCCAATTTTTTTATTGGGAGCTCTTAGAGCTATTATGATTATGAATATTATTTTGAATTTCTTTTTGATATTTTCAAATCTAGTGTATAGTAATGATTAATAAAAGGTTTCCATAATATGTCTGAAAATGGCAATTTCTAATTACTCAATGAGAAAAGCTGCTAAACCATAGGGAAGTTTTCCATCTCATGAATTCCGCACTTGGTTGACAAAGATCCAGCTCTATTCAACTATGTTGGAGCTACCAAACCCATTGTATGCCAGAACAAGAAATAGCTTTGCTTCAAGAACAGTTCACTATTCATTTACAATAGGAACCATAGAGACAAGTGTCTTACTGTGATGTCTAGAAAACCTCAAGTCATGTATTGTAAAAGCAAACAAACAAACAAAACAAAGAAGAAGGAGGAGATGCCTGGATATATTTTCACATTTCTTTTTAGAAATGAGGTCCCATCTTGCATTCTCAGGTGAGGATTTCTAACATGAAATGTAGGGAATATGAGAGATGTTTCACACACTACAGCAATCTGCTGCTAACTCCACTTATACTTAAATGACTTTCTTCACAAAAGGAAAGAAGCTCTTTTATAACAAAATTTTATTCAACACAAACAGGGTGACTTAAGGAGACCCCCTCAAAAGGGACTGATGCCAACAACAGAATGCAGTCACACTGAATCAAAACCAGACTCCTGAAAGAACATTAACTTCAATGGTCTTAATTTTAACAATGAAATTAGGTTAAAGTACTTTTTAGTACTTTACCTAAAACCACCTAAAAACTTTACCACCACCTAAAAACCGTGGTGGTTGTGCACGGACTGTAGCCCACTGGGTTGGAGGTTCAAATCCACCAGCAAGGCTGGGCCTCCTACTCCCACCACCGGAGGGCAGTGATGCCCCCCCAAAAAAGGTACTTTTTAGGTCTTCAATATTTTTATTTAAATGAAAAGAAGAGGGAGCAGTAAAAAATATTTCTTGTGTATCTACTGCTCAAAAGACATTGGTTTATAGACATTGGTATATATATATAGTATTATATATATAGTATATATAATCAGGACCACTTTTATTGCTTTACTGATGAGATTGTGAGTTTAAGTAACATGGTCAGAATTAAAACTCAGGTCTGACTTTAAAATATTCAACCTTTCCCTGCCACAGTCATGACAACCTACTGCATATTGAAGTATATATCCATGACACACAGATACCACTAATTTGTCAGTTTGTTGTATTGCAGTGGTTTTCATGTTGCTGTGATGGTAGAAGCTCTACTTCCAGAATTTCAAAATATGAGTAGGGTCACCCCTGGTGCACAGGGTTCAGCAGGATTTACAGACAAGTAAGGAGGGCCTGATGATACGCTTCTGAATAAACTGGCCACTGGAAACCTTATGAATAGGGACAGAACTTTGTCTGATGTGATGCTAGAACATGTCCCCCTGAAGTTAGAAGGCACTCAAAATACAACTAGAAAATCTCCTTAAAGAAGACGCAACCTTAAAAAGTTTTCAGAACCTTCACTTGTTGACATGGCATGAGTCAAAATGAAAAGAAACGGCTGTTTATTTGAATTAACAATTGTGAGGTGGATACATGAAAATTTAGAATTTTCTATGAAAATTTAAAGTCATCAAAAAAGTGGAATGCAGGGCTGAGCCCCAGTGGCGTAAGTGGTTGAGTGCGGGACTGCGGTCCGCAGGTGTGGAGGTTCATATCCAGTGGCGGCTCTTAGGAGCAGCACTGGGAAGCGCCCATGACCACCAGAGGCAGTGATGGCCACACACACACAAAAAAAGGAATGCAAAAAGATTGATATCCTAGAAATTATTCATCTTAAATGGACTGGTATTGGCCATGTTTAATCAGACAGTGATATAGCCTGCTATGCTGCATTAAATTAAAGATGAATAACATAATTTTCTCTGCTAAAAATGTCCATCATGTATTCTGAAGTACAATGCTATCAGTGATAAAATAATATCCATACCACCTACAAGGAACACCAATTAATATGACCATGATTTAAACTTACACACTAAAAGCTAATGCTAAAGATGAAGAAACTGAAGCATTTTCACCACTTGAAAAGGGCCAAACATGCTATTCACAATGCATTGATCATTATTGGTGATTAAATATAAAAGTTGGAAACAAAAAATATGCTGAAGTTGGAAAAACATGGCCTGTTGATAAAAAAAAATCCCTGAATTGCATGGGCAATGATTTTCTCACTGCAAATAATATTTCCACAACACTAATGTGTGAACCTTGCTGGATGGAATGCAGAGGAATTAAACTCCATCTGTGGGAAAAGACCATGGAGAAGCCCAGGAGCATCAGTCAAACAAGATCAGGGGTCAATTGATGGAACAGACCATCAATAGTTCATGTGCAAACTAAAGTTGAAGCTAAGGAATATTAAAACATATCAATAAGAGCCAAAATATGACTTCCAGTATATTGCACTTGAATTAGAGATTGCCTTAAAAACAGATTTAATGCATTGAACACTAATGACCACTTGTGGAATGACATCCAGGACAGAAATCAAAAGATCACTAGAAGGATAAGAATGGAAAAGACCAAGATAGAGACTCTAAAACTTGCTCTAGAACACAGAGGAGCTAAAGTGTAAGGAAGAAATAATGAAGTAAAAGAGGTGACTAGAATACCTCAAAGGAAATTTTGATTAGATCAAATATTAAAGGAAATATGAAGCAGCTTGTAGTTAGAAAACTAAACAGGAAGACTAGGCTAGGCATTTCTCAAACTGGGAAGAAAGAAAAAATGAGAAAATATTCAAACCTTGAATTACAGTACTAAAGAATTCCATGGCAAAATACCGAACAATGCAGGAAATATCAAAAGACCGAAGGAATACATAGAGGCACTATACCAAAATGCAATGCTTAATATTCAACCATTATAGGAGGTAGCATATGATCAAGAACCTATTGTATTTAAGGCAGCACTCCAGGTTGCATGGAAGGCATAGGTAGAAAATAAATCCAAAGGAATTGACAGAATTTACAACAGATGGATACAGGGCTGGAGGCTGTCACTAATCCACCAAGAAATTTGGAAGACAGCTATCTGGCCAAATAACTCAGAGTGTCCATTCCAAAGAAAGGTGACACACAGAATGTAGACATTATTGAACAATATCACGTCCATGCAAGTAAAGCTTTCTAGACAGTAATTTAAAGTTATTTTGGTAGTGCATCTACAGGAAATTGCCAGAAATTCAAGATGGATACAGAAGAGGAAGTGGAATGTGGGTAATCATTACTGATGTCAGGTGGATCTTGACTAAAAACAGAAAATACCAGACAAATGTTTACTCATGTTTTGAGAATGATGCAAAGGTACTAGACTGATTGGATCATAAATTATGGAGAACACTGCAGACAGTGGGACTTTCAGAGCATTTAACAACTGTGTTTATATGGAATCTATACATAGACCAAGAGATAGTTGTTTGAACGAGCAAAGGATAGTGTGTGGTTTAAAATTAGGAAAGGAATGTGTCAAGGTTGCATCCTTTTACTATGCTTACTCAATGTACATGCTGAACAAATAATTAAGGAAAACCCAAAACCCAAACTCACTGCCATCCCATGGATTTTGATTCATAGAGACCCTCTGTGGCATAGCAGAGCTGTCCTGTGGGTGTCTGAGACTGTTAATTTGTGTAAGAGTAGGTAGCTTCCTCTTTCTCCTGCAGTGCCTCTGGTGTGTTCAAGCTGCCGCTCTTGTGGTTACTAGTCCAACACACTGCACTAGCATGCTCCTATATAAACCAAGAAAGTGGGTTAATATGAAGAAAAGCAGGATCGAGATCGGAGGGAGAATCATTAACTATCTGAGATATGCAGATAACATAACAATCTTGCTGAGCATGAAGAGAATTTGAAGCACTTATTGATGAAGATCACAGAGTACAGCCTCTGGTATGGATTATACCTCAACATCAAGAAAACAAAAATCCTCATAATTGGTCAATAAGTAACATCATCACAAATGGAGAGAAAAAAGTTGTCAAGAACAGGTCATGAAAGTAGCAGTGAAGAAATCAGACAACATGTTGTATTGGGCAAATCTGTGAAAGATCCCTTTAAGTTGACAAAAGCTAGAAATGTCACTTTGAAGATTGGGGTGCGCCTGACTCAAGGCATGGGAGAGCGAGACAAGGAACAAAGAAGACTGAAGAAGTGATGCCTTTAAAATTATGATGTTGTGAAAGAAGGTTAAGTATGTCCTGGTCTACTGGAAGAACAAATACATTTATCCTGGAAGAACTACAGCCAGAATGCTCCTTAGAAATGAGGACAGTGATGTATTTGGTTCATATACTTTGGATATATTTGTCTCACTTACTTTGGATTTCATCTCATACTTTAAATTGACATTGAGCTTTGGGCTCACATTATGCAGGGGTCAGTTTCTGGAAAAACACATCATGTTTGGTAAAGTCCAGGGTCAGTGAAAAAGAAGATCCTCAAGAGGAAGATAAATTGACCCGAGGTTGCAACAATGGCCTCAGACCTAGGAACAATTGTGAAGCGGGTGCAGGACCAGGCCGTTTTGCTCCATTGCACATAGGGTTGCTTTGAGTTAGGCATAGTTGATGGCTCCAAAGGTAAGTGACCAGATGTCCCGCTTTTTAACAATTTAACAATGTCCCGTGGTGTTTTAAAATTAAAATAAATATATTACAATACTACTTTTGCGTTCTATGAAAATTTTTGTTGCTCAAAATAGACCAAATTTTTAATCAAGAACCCCACCCCCCACCCCCATCCACCCTCTCCCGTCAATGGTGTCCCACTTAAAATCTGGTCACTTTATCCTAAGGGCAGCATGACTGCCACATTGGCACACACGCTTGATCCCAGACATGCATACCAACCACCACCATTCAGTACTCTGGGAAAGACAGTTTTGGTGTTTAAAAAGCACCTTCATGCTCATTTTTTTTCTACATCCTTTCAATAACCTTTAAAGATGTGCACAATTATCCCCATTTTATAGATGAGAGCACGGAAGATCGGAAACAGGTAATCTTCATGGCACACGAACAGGTAAGGCAGGCCCTCTAACTTGATGTTCTTCTAACTTGTAATCCCAGTACCCTTTCCACCTTCCTTAGACCACTGCACAGGCACAGGAGCTGGTGATATTGTTGTCATGGAATGGGGAAGGGAAGAAGGAAAGAGAGAGACTTTGGTCAACTACCTTTAGCTACTAGAGACAGTGTTGTGTGCATACACGTACATTAAAATGACATCAAATTGTTCTAAATCAAATTACGTATTTTCTTTTTTTCTGGGAGGGGGGGTATTTCTGCCCTCTGGTGGGAGCAGGAGGCCCAGTCTTGCTCTTGGAGAGCTGCTGCTGGACTTGAACCACCAGCCCAGTAGGCCGCAGTCCCGCACACAACCACTATGCCACCGGAGCTCAGCCCCCAAATTATTTTTTTCAGAAATTTGAACAATAATTTAGACAAATAGATCTTCTAAAAATTTAAACAGAAAAACAACGTGGGTCTACCAACAGGTTTGGATAATTTCTATTGAGTTTTCGGAAGTAATTTTCCACCATGATTTTATCACTTAGCTCTGGCCAAGACTCTAAGATTTTCTTAAAATTCACTGAAACTAAATATAAGGCACAATGCTACTCTGTATTTCTGGTATGACAAGATAAAATATGTTTGGGTGTAAATACATAGTTTATTATGTTTCAGAATTTTAATAATTTACTGTATTGTGAAATATAAGATATGAAATGTGCATGTTGGTTTGGGGAAAATAATCATACATTTGAGCAATAGTTAAGATACTCTAAAGATTGTTTTTTAAAGATATGGCATCAGAGAAACACAAAGTAAATTCCATTTCTAGTCAAATAGAAATCATACTTAATGATTTAATGAACATTTCCTTGTAAATTACTTAGCTAACTTATAAATCAAGAAAGTACCAAGAAATCAAATACATAAATATAACATTAAGAAGTTTGAATACACATAAAATATTTTTATAATACACTGATAGAGCAAGTAATTTAAGATCCTGAATGCTTTCATCTATAAAAATAATCTTATATTCTTATACACCCACAAGTCAGTAGTTCTATAAATTATTTAACGCCAATCATGGTGAGAAATTGGGAAAGGACTTTACAATTTTATCATTATTCATAATGTGCCTGCATATCTTCACCCTATAATAATAGTAATGATCATCACACAGTAACTCTTTATACATGTCATTCAGAATAAGAAGCTAGCCTGTGAAAATGATGATAGCAACATATGTACAAAGGTGCTTGACACAATGGATGCATGTATGGATTATGATAAGAGCTGTAAAAGCCCCCAATCAAATTATTTTTTTTTAAAAAGACACTAGCCCAAATTTGTATGCATTTATAATTCACATTTTAGTTCATATTAAAAAACATGTTGTTGACTCTTAAAACCCTTTATTTACTCAAATACCCTAGATATAACAGTAGGATAATCCTTTGCCATATGTAGTCTTAGATCCTGTTCAGCAGTGTTAAAAACTTACCTGCAAAGGTCAGAGAGTATATAGGGGACAGGACTGAAAGATTTTCTGTACCACTTTTTTGGGGGGGGGGCATCACTGCCCTCTGGTGGGAGTAGGAGGCCCAACCTTGCTCCTGGAGAGCTGCTGCTGGATTTGAACTGCCAACTCAGTGGGCTGCAGTCCCGCACTCAACCACTATGCTACCGGGGCTCAGCCCTCTGTACCGGTTTTTATCAGGTTATTTATATTATTTTCAAAACACATGTTAAACATTTGGTAGTTTAATGAAAAGCTTGATTTGGAGTCAGGATGGCAGCACAGAGTATGAGTCAGAAGTACTCTAAGAATATTATGACAAGGAAACCCAATTCTTTCAAAAGCCAAACTCATCCTCTAAAAATAAGGTAAGCTACTACTAGAATAACCTGGATCATTTATATTGCATGACTTTAAAATAGAGGCAGTTAAATGGAGATGATGCTAAAATCCCTAGTGCTTTGGTCCCATTAACATCTCTTTGGGTGGTTACTTTGCCACTACTGAGTGCTACCGCCAAGCTGTCACAAGATGGTCCCAGAACAGAACACAAGTGATAGAACACAATTCACACGCGTTAGGGCAGCAAATCCAAATCCCCTCTTCCCCGTTCCAGTTCCATAGCATCACCAGCTGCTGTAGGTGGCCAATGTCATAATGGAAGGAGGACTAGGCTTACAAGTTAAAAGGCCAAATTTGGGGCGTGGCTCAACTGCCTAAGATTTGTGAGTCAGTAAGAATGCCACTTTTCTTTGCTTCCACGCTCACATCTGTAAAATGGGGATAATTTCACACAGCTTTAAGATTATTAAGTGGAACTATGAAAACAATGAACATGAAGGCACTTTATAAACACAAAAGCAGTGCCAGTGGTGGTACGTAAAGTTTTTTTTTTTTAGGAGGAACGTGGACAAACATATAGAATAATTATATATTCATATGAATTTGTATTATAAACATACAAATGATGAATCAAAAGACAAGTAACCAAAATACCTACTTCTACTACACATTTGTTGGTATGTAGACGAGTCAGTTTCGACTCATAGTGGCCTGATGTACAACAAAACGAAGCACCGCCTGGTCTCCCACCATCCTCACAATTGTTTGAGCCCCTTGTTGCAACCACTGTGCTAATCCGGCTTGTCTATGACCTTCACTTTTTCCACTGCCTCTCGACTGTACCACGCATGACAACCTTTCCCAGGGACTAGTCTCTTCTGACATGCCCAAAGTATATAAGACAAGTGTCCCCATCCTTGCCTCGAAGAAGCATTTGGCCTATATTGCTTCCAAGACAGATTTGTCTGTTCTTTTGACAGGCCATGATAACTTTCAAGATTCTTCACCAGCATGATAATTCAAACACTTCAATTCTCCAGTGTTTCTTGTTCATTGTCCAACTTTCACATGCACTTTAACAAGGTCTTGTGCAGCATATTGACTCAAAATAACGTGTTGTTGGATCTCTTGACTGGTGCTTCTATGAACACTAATTGTGAGTCCAACCAAGATGAAATGTTTGACAACTTTAATGTTTTCTCAATTTACCTGGTGTTAGTTATTGGTCCAATTTAAGGGATTTCGATTTTCTTTATATCGACTTGTGATTCATAGCAAAGGCTGCAGTCCTTGTTCTTCATCAGCAAGTGCTTCAAGTCCTCCTCACTTTGAGCAGGCAAAGATGTGTCATTTGCATATTGCAAATTGTTAATAACCCTTCCTCCAATCCTGATGCTGTGCTCTTCTTCATCTAACCCAGCCGCCCTGAATGCAAGCCATATGGATACACACATATACACATAGATCTTTTGATTATACATTATACTATAGAATAATGCAGAATAAATTATTTAAATTTTAAAAGTCTTGAGTGGTACCTGATGCACAATATAGATCCGATAATTATTTGGTGAATGAATAAATAAATATTTAAAAATTTTTAGTAAATAATAATATAGATGATATACACTTTAGCTGGAGTTTGAGAAGTAGCTTTAAACATTCATCAAATATTCATTCAACAGTAAATATTAAAATAAAAATTAGTTAAAATAATTTGATAAAGGGCTGAGCCCCGGTGGCGTAGTGGTTGTGCGTGGGACTGCGGCCCACTGGGACGGAGGTTCAATTCCAGCAGTGGGGCTGGGCCTCCTACTCCCACCACTGGAGAGCAGTGATGCCCCCCCCCCCAAAAAAAAATAATAATTTGATAAAGTTGAATCGCCTATACAAACTTATATAATTTATCAAGGGGTCACAAGGGTAGGAGGTGGGGAGAGAGGGTAAAAAGAGGAGCTCACATCAAGGGCTCAAAAAAAAAAAGTAAATGTTCTAGAGAACATTACAAGACGACTAGACTAAATCTCTTTTGAATAGCATGATAAATTTCATATTGATCCACAGACCAGTTTTAGAATTAACTGAGATAAACTCATATTTCTAATGGAAAAGTGTTCACAAACTCATGTAACAGAACCATACATTTGGCTCCGACCTGTGATTCCAATTGTTGCTATCTACATGGAAACTGCCTCATTTTTCTGACCAATGAAATGTGATGGCTTCTATGTTGCTGTGATGCTTGGTCACCAGTATTTTAAATACCAGTTAGGTCACCCATGATGAATAAGTTTCAGCAGAGCTTCTAGCCGAAAGATAATCTCAAAAAACAAACACACCAAAAAACCCAAAGCAAACAAAGAAAGCTACTACACCAGCTGGATTCCTAAGGACAGATGAGGATTATGGACTGCAGTGGCACAGTGTCTCACAGCCATCACAAGAGCACCCCCGGCGGGAAGGCACTCAAAACACAATTGGGGAAGAGTTTGCTCTCAAAGTAGAGTCAACCTTAATAATTTGGATGGAGCAGAGCTTGAAGGACATTTAACCAGAGATGATACATGGCTCAAAATGAAGGAAACAGCCACAGATATCCATTCATCATCAGAATGTGGACTATACAAAGTATGGATATAGGAAAATTAAAAGTAAGAAATAAAATAGAACACATACAGATTGATAGCCTAGGTACTCGTGAGCTGAAATGGACAGGTATGGGCCATTTTAAGCTGGACCGTATGTGGTTTTTATTTCAGGAATGACAAATGTAGAAAGAAAAGGGTTGCATTTAGCATCAAAAAGAGTATTTCCAGATCGACCTTGAAGTACAGGAGAGGATAATATCAGTCTGTGAGAGGATACTATCTGTACACCTCCAGGGAAGATCAGTTAAAAGAGATCTTTGCATTCGTGACAGTAACTGAAACCCATTGCCAAGTTCACGAGTGTGTCAATACATGGCTGTTTTCAGGTGCCATCAAGTTAGTGCTGTCTCATAGAGAGCCTATGTGGAAAAGAAGTGTGCCCAGCCCCATGCCATCCACACAACCATTACTATGCTGGAGCCCATTGTTGTGTCTCCACTGTGTCAGTTCATCTCATTGACACCTCATTTCCTCAGTCACAGGAAAGAAAAGTTCACAAGACTCCTCATTCCTCTGGGGTAAAGTTTACAAGCTTATTTATCCAAGTCACTGTTGTTTTAGCCATCCGGTATGTTTCTTACTATTTCTTGAAAATTATACACATTTTTTAGTTTTGTCCAGTACTATACTTACATTATGTTTCTAAACTTAAAGGGGAAAAAATATTTTTCTCATTTTAATTTCTGTTGACCGGAATTGTATCTTGCTTACTTGCTGTCAAAACCAACTCTCTTTATTTTATTCCCTTTTCAAGGGGATTCTATTGCAGACAGAGCACTGATTGCCCCTGGAACCCCACTAACCCACACATCGGCCAAATACTGAGATACTGATTGTCTACAGAGGAAAGGCTTCATTTCCCACAGCGGGTAAGAAAATATATAAGGGAAAGAAAATGCACAAAGAGCTATCAACTGAGAATTATAGCAGCAAAAAATACACACCGCTAATGCTGACAATCAAGCACAGAAAGAGCTGCAGTGTAAAATGTTTTAGTGCTGAGGCTCAAGTGCTTAACTGCATATGCTCGGAATGTTATGTCCCATGCTGCCTACACCTGTGTGCACAAGATGCTGACAGATATATAGAAAGTAGAACACTCCACAATAAATTAGGCTAAGCATTTCAACAATGATAGGTCTTATCTGCTATCTTTCACAGACTTAGTTTTCTCTCTACCTGTCAAATATAACATTAAGCCAAAAAAGTCAGTGTGATTCAAAGGAGAGCACACTCTTCATGTCAATGCTTTTAAAAACCTGTCTTCATTTCCCCGGTGGCACTGCACCTAAATACAGAATTCTCTTAGTGATCAGGAGATCTCACTAATTGGGCAACAACAAGCAATTCATGGAAAGAAATACTTTACAGCCAATCTAGTTGTAAATTACTTCCTAAATCTGACTTGGGTCAGAATACACATCACACATTAAAGTAATTAAATAAGAAGACAACAGGACAATGCTCATAAAGAATAAAAATCATCTACACATGAAAAATAAGATTTCCTTTTTAAATTAAAATTTATTTTGCTGCTGCTTTTGTTGAGACTATAAACAGTAAAAAATAGAGATGTCACTGTTTCTACATGGAAAATTAGTGACACCGACTGCATACCATGAACTATGCTACCGTTCACACCTTCCCATAAGAGTTCTTCCTCCTACTGCCTCTCCGCTTACAATCTAATCTTTCAAGTTGCTGTGGTCATTTTGATCCTATATAGACAGTCCTTAAAAAAAAAAATAATGTTCAGGCTGAGCCCAGGTGGCGTAGTGGTTGAGTGTGTGACTGTGGCCCACAGGCTTGGCGGTTCAAATCCAGCAGTGGCTCTCCAGGAGCAAGGATGGGTAGCTCCCACAACCACTAGAGGGCAGTGATGCCCAAAACAAAACAAAATAATAATGTTCAAGGCAAATCTTTTTTTATTAGTTAAGCAAAAGTGTTTTGAGCTTTTGTTTGTCTTAAGAAAACTTCAGGGGATTTTTGTTTGTTTGTTTGTTTAAGGTATAAAGATTATCTCAGGATAAGTGTCCTGGATTTGCCAGTCTTCCATGATTCCAGAAAGTCGAGAGTCCATGAGAATTTCAACTTCTGGTCTGAATTTTCCTTCACTTGATCAGGATTCTCTTGAGGGTTTTTTCCCAGCACAAGGTTCAGTCATGGTAGCCAGTCACTGTTCAGTTCTGCTGATCTCTTGGCAAAAGAGGCTCTTGTTTACTGAGGCAATGAGCCACACAGTCCACACTGGCTTCCCACCCCTGACTCTCCATCTCCCTCTGTTACTCAAGACAGATACAGACCAATTGTAAGGCCTTAAGCACTGTGCAATGAATCAGAATATGAAACAGAAGCATGAACACATCAGGTTAACTAATTGAGATGGATGTCCCATCAACTATGACCCCAAACCTCCACACTAAGGAATCAAATCCTGTGGCAAGTTTAGTTGCACATTAAGCAGTCTTAGCGGCTACTCTTGTTTTTGTCTTTGCTGTACACCCAATGGCAATAATCAATTGTGGAACCCTACCCTTAACCAAAGCAATTTTCCCATCACTGTTAATGTCCCTTCTCCCTTGCCCTTGGTGATGCTAGTAAACGTTGGTCTCTCTCTATTTGTCATTTCTTGCCTTGATAAAAATGAAGTAGTTTTATTTTTTCTTTTGTGATTGACTTTTTACACTCGCCATAATGTCTCCCACCTCCACTCAAACTGTGGTGTGCATGAAGACTTCATTTCTTCCATTCACCAAGTAGTATTAGATTTGCATGTGCCATATTTTGTTTACCTATTCATCTGTTTACCTATTTATCTGTTGATGGGAATTTTGGCGATCCAAAATGGACCTTGATATCCATGTATCTGTTTGAGTCGCTGAAGTCTTTTTGGTACATATCTAGGAGTGAAACTGCTGTTTCATACGCTAGTCCTGTTTTTAGTTGTTTGAGAAACCACCATAAGGCTTTCACAACAATGTGTACTAATTTACAATTCCACCAGAAATAGGAAAGGGCTCCAATTCCTCCCTAAGCTTGCCAGTATTTTTTATTTCCAATTTTTAAAAATTTGAGACATCCCAGAGGGAGTAAAATACAAGGTTCATTGTAGTTTTGATTTGCATCTGTGATGGCTAATGATAGCAAGCATCTTTTCATGTGTATGGGGTCATTAGAATGTCTTCTTTGGTGAACTGCCCATTCAAGTGCTTGGCCCATTTTAAGAGTATCTTTTGCTGTTGATTTGTCAAAATTATGCATATATATACATATATGTTTATATGCACACACATTTGGTTATCAGATTATTTTCAGATATATGGTTACTAAAGATATTCTCACATTTGGTAAATTGTCTTAAATTTCCTTTATAATAGCCATTTTGATGGGCAAAAGTTTAAATTTCTATAAGTTGTATTTATGGTTTGTGTTTTTATTATTATATTAGTTAGGTCTGATAGCATTGCCCCTTTTTTGTAAGAATTTTACAAATTTTGTACATATATCAGTCCCCTTAATCCATTTTATTTTGTTTCTGATTTGAGTCAGGCAAGGATGCTGACCCATTTTTCTGTATGTGGAAATCCAGTTTCTCAGTACCCTTTATTGAAGAGATTCTTCTTTCCCCATGAAATATAATAAATATCCTGTCAAAAAATCAGCTAACCATAAATGCATGTGTTTATTTCTGGTTTCTCAGTTCTAGTTCATTGATATGTGTGTCTATTGTTACAACAATATCAGGCTGTTTTACTTACTGTAGCTGTATAATATAAATTCAAGAAGTTTGAGTATTTCTTCTTTGTTCTTCTTTTTCAATATTACTTTAGCTACTAGGGGTCTCTAAAAATCTCATACAAAGTTGAAGTTAGATATTTTTATTGTTCTAATGATGGCAGCTGAAATTTTGATTGGGATTGCATTAAATTTATAATCATATTGAGTAGTATTGACATTTGATATCTTAAAAAAATTGTCTTCCACTCCATAAATATCTTTACATTTATTTAAGTCTTTACAAATCTCTTTAAATTGTCTTATAGTGTTCATCATAATCAGTTCTTCACATACCCAATGTTATTCCTAGATGGTGCTGTGAATGTAATTGTTTCCCTAATTCTCATTTACAATCCAATTTATTTTTGCTTGTTGAAAGATCAACTTTGAAAAATTCATCTTCTAGCTCTAGATATCTTATGGTACAAAATTTTTTTCTCTATATAGGATCACATTGTCCATCAATGGAGATAATTTTACTTGTTTTGCTATCTGGATACTTTTAATTACTTTTTCTGGAGTTACTGCTGTGGTCAACATTTCTGATACAAGATTGAATAGATGAACTGAGCCCCGGTGGAAGATTGGGATGACTGCTTCAAACTCTTCACTTGTTCTAGACTTTCTGAGATTTTCTATTTCCTCTTGAGTCTCTGTGCATAAATTATATGTTTGGATGAAATTCAGTTGTTTCTAACATTCTCCAATAATTTTCTATGCTCCCATAAGGTCCATTGTAATGTCCTTTCAGTTTTTAATTTGGGCTATTTGCATCTTTTCTTTTGTCAGTCTTCATAAAGATTTGTAAACTTTATTATCTTTTCAAAAACTCAACTTCTGGTTTTGTTGATTTTCTGACTTAATATGTAGTCTAGACTGGAGAATGATCCATGAGCACCACAGTAGAATGCATATTAAGGTGAGTAAAAAACTATTGTTATAAAATCTTAATAATCTTTATTAAACAAAGCATAAAAATAGGAGCTACAGCGTCTTGACATATCATCAATCTAGAAGTATGCACTCTTGAGGTTGATGCTTACATCTTTTTAACCCTTTCCCAAAGAAGTCTATGTTCTTCAAGTTATAAAACTGTAAAAATGGAAGCTTTAGTATCCTAGAGGGCATAAGTTTTTTTTTTTTTAATGTTCTGTGGGTACTGCTTTTTCTCAACAATTTATTTTCCATTTTTGGTAAACTTCTTCCTAATAAGCCTGCATTATCATCCTGTATCAAGATTTATCTTTGGGGATTAAAAAAAAAGGCACCATTGACTTCTGAGATGGCCTCTTTGCCTCAAATTCATCTTTTAAATGTTCTCAAATTTCTTTAAAATATATGACCTGACCATCTTAAAAGCATAGTTTTATGTAGAGGAAGCAGTCTCATAAACTTATTGTAGTGCTTCAATGATGTGGGAAGATATTCACACAAGCTTTGTTAAAAATTTGATATTAACTCTGACCTCAAAATCAATTTTTTTTAGGTTACAAATAGAATCTCTTATTTGAACATACCATAATGAGACCATGACAAGTATGTTGCTAAGAGAGGTTGTCTACAGTTATTCATAGACCACAGTCATATGCGTAAATATGTCATACTTGCAATATACTATTACATACATGAACTGGAACTCTAGTAGCAAAACTTTTTTACGTACTCTCCTATTGTGCTATTTAGACAAGAAATGTTCTATATATGTCTGTTAAGCTTTATTGGATTACAGTGTCACCCAGATCCTCTGTTTCTTTGTTGAATTTCTTTGCAGATGTTCTGTCCAATATTGAAAGTGGTGTATTGACATCACCCAGTATTGTTGTACTTCTATTTCTCCCATCAATTCTGTGTTTATATTTAGGTTCCCTGATGTTGGGTGCATATGTATTTGTGATGGTTAAATCTTCCTGATCAATTGAAGAACTTCATTTTAAAATTATTGTTCGAGAGATACTCTATGCATTTTAGAAAACAAAAGCATTTTTCTTATTTTAAAATAATTAATAACTACATAAAGAAAACCTTATTTGTCCCTGCACCCATAGTTGCATAAACTTGAAAGGCTTATATGTGATGTAATACTAGGTTAGTCATTTTTCTTCCCATGAATTTCCCATCTGGAAGGACATCGATCTGGCCATGACTATGCACAGTAGCACAACATAGGTCTTATTCTTGACCACTGAAGTATGGAATGTTAATGGTTTAGAAAGGAAGTTGTACTATTTAGTGGAGCAAGTAGAAATATCTCCCTTTGGTTTCCAGAAAGCTATGGGTGACAGTGGAAAGCAAACATCCAGTTATAGTGTTCCCACATGGATAAGCCTCCAGAGAATTCCTTCTGACCGTAGTTGAGAAATGAGAATAATCTTGCTATTAAGCAGAGGACATGGTAAAGTCAATGATGGCAGATGTAGTCAGGTTACAGTGAAATACTTTATCATTTGATCTCCTCTTTGCCCCCACTTAAAGGCTATTTCAATTTTTAATGCTTTCTGCCTTCTTTTTGATTGAGGTTTTTCTATGTTTGGTCTAGTTGGGTATTTTGTTCACTTCCTGTTTGTGTTTCATATGGCATATGAAATCCAGGATAGGTAAATAGAGGCAGTAACTGGATTGCTAATTTCCTAGGGTCATGGCAGAGGAGAATATGAGAAATAGGGAGCTAACAACGAGTATGATAAGGAAACATTCTGAAATTGATTGTGATGAAATTGATTTTGTACAAATCTTAATACAACCGAAGAGTTAAGTTGTATAATACGTGATGTATATCCCAATAAAGCTATTTTTAACGATAAAAAAGAAATATTTCCCCAAATGGAGTTCATTGCAAACTGGAAGCCATGGAAAAAAGTTGACAAGGAGAAAGCACTGCTTGAATTTTATTACAGGCTGCCTATTCTCATTTGCTTGTGTTGTTGAATGGTTCTGATAATTTGAAAGATATTTAGAACTAATATATAGAAGTATTTCACCCCTACTTTTCATAGTTCAAATCCATCTAGAGATACCTCAGAAGAAATATTTGATAATCTGCTTTTAATGAGTCAGCAATTCTCAATCAGTGGGTCGCAACCCCTTTGGGGGTTGATTGACCCTTTCACAGAGGCCACCTAAGACCATTAGAAAACATACAAATAGTTCACAATATATAATTACATATTGTTGTGTGCTTAATCACTGCGCTTTAATATGTTTAATTAGGTTCAATTTGTGGCAATGAATATAATCCGGCATATCAGATATTTACATTACAATTCATAACAGTAGCAAAATGGCAGTTATGAAGTAGCAATGGAAATAATTTTATGTTTGGGGGTCACCACAACATGAAGAAGTGCATTAAAGGGTCGAGGCATGAGGAAGGTTGAGAACCATTGCAGTAGGTCACAGCCATGAGAGCCCTGTGAAGGACACCTCTACGATAATATTGTGGTGTGTGTGCTTGGGGGAGGGGTAAAAGAGGAAGTTTGAACTAATAAGATTTTTTAAGACATTGGAAAGGTGAATCTCCATATGAACTTCATAAATTATATTATTTAAAATGTGTCAGAGAGGTCCTGCTTGAAATTAATAGCTAATATTAACTTATAATTTTGTATGCAAATTTGTATGCAATATAATGAAACTCAAAAAATAGCTATCAAGTAATTAGTACATTAAAGACATTCCTTATGATACTTTTACCTTCACTCTGATAAGCAAACCTTTTACTCACAGATCATTCACAGTCAAAGAACATGGTCAAGTTATCACCATTCCACAGCTGGCGAAATCCAAATAAATAAGCTTGCCTAACACAGAATGAGGCAAGGGGACTAATATTAACTAAGCCAGTACCATCCACCCACTGAATAATATGTGGTATTTTACTTACTCCTGAGTTAGGATTGTGTATTCCATGTGAGAGGTGAGAAGACTGCAGCTGGAAGAGATTACTTTCCTGACCGAGCAGCACATAGGTAAGTGACAGCGCTGAGATTTAAACTCGGGTCTGAATGCCCAGAGGCCATGATTCTTTCTGCTACACCCTGCTTTCTCTGTAACCTCTGTTCTATAACAGGCTTAGCTGAGCCCTGGTGGTACAGTGGTTGTGTGTGGGACTGTGGCCCACAGGGTTGACAGTTCAAATCCAGCAGCAGCTCTCAGGAGCAAGACTGGGCTTCCTACACCCACCAGGGCAGTGATGTGAGAAAAAAAAATTAAGGCTTAGAAATTATACTTTTTAGAATATCAGCACAGGATTGCAGAATATTTCTAATACATGATCAATAACTGGGCTACATATTGATATATACTCTACCAAAGATTAAACACAACATCAAGATTGAGGGAAAGCTATGAAGAGCCTATAATTTGTAGATGACCCATCCTTACTTGCTGAAAGGAGGATTTAAGCACTAGTTGATGAAAATCAAAGTCTGCAGCCTTTAATTTGAATTGCAAATACAATGTGAAGAAAATCTAAATCGTCACAATTGAAGCAACAGACAATATTATGATGGATGGAGAAAAGATTGAAGTTGACAGGGATTTCATTTTATCTGAGCCCAAAATCAATGTCCATGGAAGCAGCAGTCAAGAAATGAAATCATACACTACACTGAGAAAAATCTGCTGCATAAGACCTCTTTGAAGTTTGAAAGAGTAAAAATATCACTTTGAGGAGAAAGGTGGGTCTGACCTATATCGTGGTACTTCCAATTGTGTCAGACAATCATGTGGTTTATCATGCCAGGAATGTCAAATTTAAGAGGATTGCTGCTGTATTCATTGTTAAAAAGAACATTTCAAGATCTATCTTGAAATACAATGCTGTCTTTTTTTGGGGGGGGGGAGCATCACTGCCTCTGGGTGCCTCATGGGTGCCACCCAGTGCTGCTTGAGAGCTGCCGCTGGATTTGAACTGCCAAGCCCATGGGCTGCAGTCCCACACTCAACCACTTACGCCACCGGGGATCAGCCCTACAACGCTGTCTTATAGGAAAATATCTATATGCATACAAAACCAAACTCCAAACTCACTGCCATCAAGTCAATGCTGATTCATAGTGGGTTTCTGATATTGTAGCTGTTCACACCAGTAGAATGCCCAGTCTCTCTTTGAAGGATCTGCTAGTGGTTTTGAACTGCTGACCTTGCCGATCACATCCCAATCCATAACCACTGCACCAAAAGGGCTTATGCCTACAAGGAAGACTACTTAATATAAGTATTATTTGAACAATATTGAAATTTGTGCACCAATCACTAAAACCATTTATAAGGAAATTAAAGACTTATATAAACTTCTCTAGTCTAAAACTTATCAAATACACAATCAAGATGCACTCATATTTAATGGTGATTGGAAGGCAAAAGTTGGAAACAAGGAAGAAGGATCATAAGTTGAAAAATATGGCCTTGATAATAATAATGAAGTAGAAGAGAAAATTTTGCAAGACCAACGACTTCTTTATTACAAATATTATTTTCAACAATGTAAACACAGTGACTATATATGTGGATTTTACCAGATGGAATATATAAGAATCAAATTGACTGCATCTGTGGAAAGAAATGGTGGAGAAGCTAAAGATCATCAACTAAAACTAGGATAAGGGGCAACTGTGAAATAAATCATCAATTGCTTACAGGCAAGCTCAAGTTGAAGCTGAGGAAATTACAAGTGCACAAGACCCAAAATATGGCCCTGTGTTTAGAGACTACCTCAAAACAATTGGACACATTGAACACCAATGATTAAAGACCAAGCCACCCCCCCCCCCAAAATGCCAGACAAGTTGTGGGGTTATATCAAGAAAATCAAACATGAAGAAAGCAACAGGACAGTAAAAAGATAGGTAAGAACAACAACAACAACAACAACAACAAAAAACCTATAGGGGATGTCAGAAGAGACTCTGAAATTTTGCTCAAGATCAAAATTGGTCTTGATTATAGCGTGTCTACAGCAAATGGAAGAAATGATGACGTAAAAGAGCTGCATGAAAAATTTCAAAGAGAACCTGGAAGAGACAAAGTAGAATATTATAGTGAAGTGTGCAAAGACCTGGAGTCTGAATTCCAAAAGAATATGCTCAACATTTCATTTAACTGGGGGTTTGCACAACTCATCACAATCCATACACCCATCCATGTGTCAAGCACAGTTGTACATTTGTGGCCATCATCATCAACGTTTCTGAAGACGGGAGAGTTTAAGGTGAGAGAGTTAAATTTATTCTTCAAGTTGAAACTTTGAAGGATTCCAAGTGCAATTATTGAACATTGCAGGAAGCACCCAAAGAAGATGGCAGGAGTACACAGAGTCATTATACCAAAAAAAATTGGTGAAATTCAAGGGATGGCACATGATTAATAATTGATGATTGTGGAGGAAGAAAGACAACCTAAAGTATATGCACTAGTCAAAAAGCAAGGCTCCTGGAAGTGTCAGAACACTAGTTGAAATGTTTCAACAGCACAGGAAGCATTAATTGGACGCACCAAGAAATTTGGAGGGCAGCTACCTGTCCAACCGACTGGAAGAAATGTGTATTTGTGCCCACTCCAAAGAAAGGTGACATCAGCATGCAGAAATTCTCAAATAATATCAATAATATCACAGGCAACTAAATTATGAAGATGATTCACAAATGGTTGCAGCAGTGCATCCACATAGAGCACCTAGAAATTCAAGCAGGGTTTGGGAATGGACATGGAATGAGGGATATAGTTGTTGACATCACATTGATCTTGGCTGGAAGCAGAGAATATCAGAAAGATGTTTTACTTGTGTTTTTATTGACTATGCAAAGGCAATTGACTGTGTGGATCATAACAAACTGTGGATAACATCGCAAGGAATGAGAATTCCAGAACGTTTAATTTTGTTCATGCAGAACTTGTACACAGACCAAGAGTCAGTCCTGGAAACAGAACAAGGGAGGCAAGGCAGGATTTAAAATCGGAAAAGGTGTGTGTTTAGAATGTACTATTTCATCATAGTGTTCAATCAGCATGCTGAGCAAGTCATCCAAGAAGCTGGATTTTATGAAAAGTTCGATATCACCTTTACTGTGCAGTTGAGGGAGCCCTGGTGGCATATTGGGCTACCCGTTGGGCTGCTAGCTGCAAGGCCAGCAGGGAAGCCACCAGCAGCTCCACAAGAGAGTCCTACTCCTGTAACAATGTAGTCTTGGAAACCCACAGCAGCAGATCTCCTCTATCCCGTAGGGACATTGTGAGTTGGAATCCACTTGGTGGCAATGAGTTTCATCTGCTGGTGGCACAATCTTTCTTGCTGAAAGCAAGGACTTGAGGTACTTATTAATGAATCTCAAGAACTGTAGCCCTTAGGAGGTGCAGTTTCCGGAACCCTCACAGGACCAGTGGGGAGATAGTCTAAAAAGTTGGCGGTCAGACCTAGAATTATGTATGCTTTTTGGGGGAGGGGATTAGGCTAGGGTTTTCTCCCCCTTTTTCATTCAACCTTTTGTTTTCTTGTTTGTTTTGTCTCTATGATTGTTGTTTGGCCTACCAATATAAGATAGGCATGGGAAGCAAACCCAATTAGAAAGCAACAGGACCAGTGATTCTGGTGGGACCAGTGGGGAGGAGGAGGTGAGGAAAGGGAGCGGTGAGCAAAAAACGCCATAGAGAGGGGAACAACTAGGGAATTAAAAGCAACAATGAGGAGGATGTAGCGATCCTGGTGGTGTTGGAGCAACAGCAATTTAGCTGATTGGAATTACTAGGAGGCAGTAGAAGGATGAGTGTGATGGTGGGGCAGGAGGAAGGCAAAAGGAAACCCAGGAAGGATCTAGGAAGCAAAGCTACAGATATGGATAGAGGTATTAGACTATGTACATATATTTATATGGCAGTACATTGAGGAAGTAGACAGACTTTGGGCTTCTGATCAAGCCCTCCCACAACACTAGAGCATTTTGTTCTAACAGTTTGGCATTTTGTGATACTCACCCTTCCAACACTACCGATAAAATAAAATGGATGCAAAAGAAGATGTGGTGAAGAAAGCTGATGGTGCCCAGCTACCAAAAGATATAGCATCTGAGGTCTTAAAGGCTTAAACTTAAACAAGCGGCTATCCAGCAGAGAAGCAACAAGCCTACGTGGAAGAAGCATACCAGTCTGTGAGATCATGAGGTGTTGACAAACTCAGGTAACAGGCACCAGAAGACCCAAAGCAACAACAACAAAAACATATTGTTGAGAATGAGCAGATAAACCTGTCTGTAGACACTAGAACATTGACTCACAGAAGGGTCACAAGGAAGGGATGAATCAACTAGGTCACAGCATAGCATTGATGAAACACACAATATTCTTCTGGTCCTTTGAGGTGTCCTCACCCCTCACTATCATGATCTCAGTCCTGCCTTTCATTTCAGGCTAGACTGGAGTATGTACACTGGTACAGATAAGAGCTTGAGACAAATGGAATCCAGGTCAGATAAACCCCTCAGGAACAGAAATAGGAGTAGAGATGATGCCAGGAGGATTAGGGGAAGGTGTGGAGATGTAGGGAAGAAGGCAGAACTGATTGCAATGATCGATACATAATCCCCATCCCCCAGGAGGATAAATCACAGAAAAGTAGATAAGGGGAGACAACAATCAGTGTAACAAATGAGAACAATAATCTTTTGTAATTTATTAAGGGGGCACCAGGGTGGGGGGTGGTAGTGTAAAAAGAGGAGCTGATACCCAAGGGCTCAAATACAAATAAATGCTTAGAAAATGATGGCAACATATGTACAAATATGCTTGATACAACTAGTGGTATGAAATGTTATAAGAGCTTTATGAGCCCCCAATAAAATGATTTTTTTAAAAAAAGAAAAAGAATTGCAGCTTTCAGTATGAACTGCAACTCAATGTAAAGAAAATAAAAATCCTCCGAGCTGAAACAATAGATAACATCATGATAAATGGGGAAAATAATGAACTTGTTAAGGACTTTATTTTATGTGGATCCATAATTAATGCTCATGGAAGCAGCAGTCAGGAAATCAAACAATGCTTTGCCCTGGGCAAATCTGTTGCAAACACGTTAGAGAAAAGATCTTTAGTGAGCTTGACCCAGGCCGTAGTGTTTCCAATGACCCGTTATATGTGTGGAAGGAAGACTGAAGAAGAATCGGTGCCTGTGAATTATGATGCTGGCAAAGAATATTGAAGTACCATGAACTACAAAAGAACAAATAAATCTATCTCAAAAGAAGTGCGGTCAGAATGCACCTTGGAAGCAAGGGTGGCGAGACCCAGTCTGATATAATTTAGATGTTATCACGAGGGACCGATCCTTGGAAAAGGTCATCGTGTTTAGTAGAGGGTCAGTGCAGTAGAGGAAGTTGCTCAGGAGATGGACTGACTCTGTGGCAGCCAACACAGGCTCCAGTCACCACAACTGTGAGGAGGTTTCAGTACTGGGGCAGTGTCTTCCTTGGTTCTACATGGGGTCCCCAGGGGCAGCGTATTTCATGGTGGGCTACCTGTACTACTACATGGTAGTA
This sequence comes from Nesogale talazaci, assembly GCA_004026705.1. Taxonomy (NCBI): domain Eukaryota; kingdom Metazoa; phylum Chordata; class Mammalia; order Afrosoricida; family Tenrecidae; genus Nesogale; species Nesogale talazaci. The sequence continues at coordinate 48,917 of PVJH01006217.1, forward strand.
GTAGAAGTTCATGGTATTTCAGGAACTACGACAAGGTCAGTAGTTCAACCTTACCAGCTGTTCTAAGTGAGAAAGTTGAAGCTTTCTGTCCCCAAAATAGCTAGTAACTTGGAAAGCCACAGAGGCAGGTCTTGTCTGCCCTACAGGGTTGCTGTAAGCTGGAATGAACACCATGACAATGAGTGTGGATTTATTTATTTTTTTAAGAGTCAGAAGCGACTTGTTGACATCTAACAAGCTCAAAAGCCAACCAAGTCGTTCACTATCTTGACAAACACAAGCAGCTAAAATACCAACTTATGAAAAAGGTAGGTGGTGTGGTGGCACAGAGGGTAAAGCACCACGCTCACTGCAGGGATAGTGGTTCAAACCCACTAGCCGCTGCATGGGAGAAAGATGAGGCTCTCTGCTCCCATGAAGATTGACCATCTCTGGAACCCTCAGAAGTGTCCTACAGGGTCATGCTGAGGCAGACCTGAGTTGATGGCGAGGGGTTTTATTTGGGTACAGACGAAGGGGAGGTCTTGGCCCTTGGCAAGTATCACTATTCTGATTCCAGCATCAGCCTCATGTAACCTAAAAACATGCAGAGGCATCTGGCTTGTTTTGGATTAGTAACTTGCCATCTTGTTATTTATTTTTCTACTTCTGCCTGCTTCCAAAAACACTGAAGTAGCTTGGTGAGAACAAAGATTGTAACTGAAGACAATAATTGATAGGTTTGTGGGATGGAGTGATGATTTATTTATTCTAAAACTTGAATTAACATAGATTTTATCTGGTGTCACCTGGCAGAATCTTGGATTAATTCCCTTTGGTGGGCATAGAAGTAAATTAGGAAGAGTTGGAAGGCTAAAATGTTTTAAAACAATACTGTGTAATAAGAGTATTTAGAAATCCTTTTCTTTTGAGACACTACAAAGACACTAGGAGAAAATAGTCCCACCTGAGCAAGGTCGAGTGAATACGATTATACTTTAATACAAGATACAGTGTGTATGGAGTTGTCTTTCTGTCTCTTACATGCTTCTATGGCAAACAGAAGGGAAACTAATGCATTGCTTATCTTTTCAAAAACAGAAGTCTGTTCAGTCAGCACAACCAGAAGATTTCATTCATCCAACATTGTGGGGGACGAAGGGGTCTTATGTAAATAAAATTTACATTGTAATTGGTTTACTTGCTTCAAAGTACAGATAAAAAATACTGTCAAATTGTTCTCAACTATATCATACTTTGCCTTTTACAGATATTGGACATATGTTTTTGTCTTGCTGCATCAGGGCCATCAGTAAATTAGGCAAAGCTTACTTGGCTTGGAATCAGGCAGACTTGTGTCCAGAACGCTCCCTTCTCTTCTGGTGTTTTATAATGGGAACATTGCCTACTTAGCAGGTATGAAGAAGCCCTGCCTTTCTTTTATGAAAAGCAAGCTAAAAAAAAAAAGTGTTTGTGAAGTAGTACTTTTGTGCAAAAAAGGAGATAGGTACTGATATATATAAAGTTCAATGTCTCAGAGCTTTTGAGGCTGTTGTACCAGGTTTTTTAATAATATAACTTTCTGCCACGCAGTGCTGATTACCCAAGCATCAAGGTAAACACTGACTTAATTTGTGCTTATTTACTAATTTTATTTTCCACCACATCAAAATATTTTGCTTCTAAGTATGGCTGGCATCCATCTCCCAAGCCCAGAACTGTCCTACAAAATCAAAAGGATCTTTTCAAATTAATAAACTCTGACAGTGCTGAAGTTCCCAGTAAAAAAATTAGGCATGGATCTATTGGTGCTTATTTACTTGTGCTGACTGAACAGATGAGTAAGAAAGCAAAAGTAAGTCCTTGCATACCTTGCTTACTAGGTACTCCACACCTCCCCTAGCTTTCTCAAAGTACGATTTACAGCAGTTTGCTTTTCCGAAAGATCTACATTAAGGCAGAAAGGAAGGGGGGTGTCAATCAACCTAGGGACAAGGGAACAACAAGTGAGCTAAAATCGATGGAGAGTAGGGAATAGGATGCCTGGTGGGACTTAATCAAGGTCAATGTAACTTCCAGGAACTACTGAAACCCAAATGGAGGCCGAACATGATAGTGGGACAAGAGGAAAGTAAATAGAGAAAAGAATTAGGAGGCAAAGGGCATTTATAAAGGTCTAAAAACAGGCATATACATATGTAAATATATTTATATATAATGATAGGGAAATAGATCTATGTACTTATATTTATATGTTAAGTATTAAGGTAGCAGATGGACATTGGGCCTCGGCTCAAGTACTCCCTCAATACAAGAACACTTTGTTCTAATAAAATGGTATTCTGTGATGCTCATTTTCCCAACATAATCACTGAAGACAACATGGGTGCATAAGCAAATGTGGTGAAGGAAGTTGATGGTCCTCGCTATCCAAAGATATAGCATCTGGTGCTCACTTCGGCCGCACATATACCATAGATCTAGCATCTGGGGTCTTAAAGGATTGAAGATAAATAAGTGGCCAACTAGCCGAGAAGCAACAAAGCTCACATGGAAGAAGCACACCTGTCTGTGTGATCATGAAGTGTCAATGGGATCAGGTATCAGGCTTCAAAGACAAAAAATCATATAGATGTGAATGAAGGGGAGGGCAGAGTGGAGACCTAATGCCCATCCTTAGACAACCTGGACATCCCCTTGCAGCAGGGTCATAGGAAGAGATGAGACAGTGAGCGTGTGGTATAGCACCAATGAAACATATAACTGTCTTCTAGTACTTTAATGCTCCCTCCCTCCCCCCACTATCATGACCTCAATTCTACCTTGATAAATCTGAATAGACCAGAACAAGTACATTGCTACAGATAAGAGCCTGCAACATAAGAATTCAGGACAGAAAAATCCTTCAGGACCAATAATGAGAATACCAGGAGGGTAATGGGAAGTTGGGGGAAGGAAGGGGAAATTGATCACAGTGATTGACATATTAACCCCATCCCCCTGGGAGATGAACAACATAAAAGTGGGTAAAGGCAGACAGCGGATGATGTAAGATATCAAAATAATAATAATTTATAGTTTATCAATGATTCATAAGTGAGTAGAATGAAAATAGAATGAAAAAATGAATAGCTAATATCAAGGGCTCAAGTACAATGAAAATGATGGCAACATATGAACAAATGTGCTTGACACAATGTATATATGTATGGATTGTGATAAGGGCTATAAGAACCCCCAATAAGATGATTTAATTTTTTAAAAAGGTTCTCATTAATTAGTATCTGCTTTCTCTAATGGAAAGAAAGATGAAGAGGATTTTTGATTCTACAAAAAGAGATGAAATTTGGGCTGAGCCCTGGTGGCATAGTGGTTGTGCGCAGGACTGCAGCTCACTGGGATGGAGGTTCAATTCCAGCAGAGGCTCCACAGGAGCAAAGGCTGGGCCTCCTACTCCCACCACCAGAGGGTAGAGATGCCCCCCCAAAAAAATTTTAAATAAAGAAAAAAAAGAGATGAAACTTGAAATTTCTCCAGCATTTTTTTTAGCAGTGCCACCTGGAGGCGGCTAGAGGGTGTGGGGTGTGGAGGGTCACTGAGTTCCTTCCCATTTCAGCATCAGGCTCCCACAGCTCTGGATGGCGTCTGGGAACACTACATGCTGGTGTTCTTTAAGGACCTGTGTGCTATTGGCTCTGATTTGGTAGAGTGATTTTGGAGTCTGGGAATGTTGAACAATGACTCCCATGTAAACTACTGTTCACTGAGTCTTCAGTTTATGCCACTTTGGCTTACAAAAGCTTTCATTGGAATGCACTTCTTTCAGAGAGCAAGGAAACCTGTACATAGTTCATGCATTACCTTTAAAGGTTTTTTTTTTCTATACTTCCAGGCTCTTTACCTCTAAATGTGTGCTGCCAATTTTTTTCTGAATTACTAAAATAATTTTTATCATGAAGGCTTTTACTTGAAAATGCAGAATTACAATGCAAATCATTGGGAGAAGGGATATTTGAATTTATAGAGTCAATCTTGTGTTCCTTAGTAGAAATTAACCTTTTATTAATTAAAAAAGGTAGACTTTTGGAACACATTTCTATTCTACAGTGTGTAACAGTGGGTTGCTTATTTAAATAGAATGGGAAAGAGATGCTTCTTAAACTTTTAGATCATGATTTTTTAAAAATATATATCTTCCCTAACATCAGGGGGTAACTCAGTCTCAGGAGTTTGTGAACAGATTAATCAGAAGATTAGGGCCATTGTTTACAGTGAAATGTGATAAACATGCATGCCTTTATTTTCCCAAGCATATAAAAAGATATTTAGAGAAGGTATTTAGGAAAGGAAGATGTTTCCAGGAAGGCAGGCCATAATCTTCTGTTTAGTTAAGCTTTTCAGTAAAATGGCACATATAAAAGAAGGTTCATTGGCCAAGAGTGTAGACTTGTTCAATGTCTACCTCTTGAATTTGTTGCTGTACCACTTTTGCTATAAAAGCATGTTTTTGCTGCTTCTAATTATTTCTTGAATAAACTCTCAATAATATTTAAGTTTATCAACCGAAAGAATGCCAGTCTGGTCTCTGAGAGCACAGAGAATAAAATGTCTTGTGAATAAGAATATGGAATTCATTTTCTTATCAAAGGTAAAAGCATTGCACCCAGAGTGTATTCTGACAAGTACATATTAGGCATTATAAGCAAAGGGTATAGGGACCTCCTAGCCATTTGGAGGAAGACAATCCTTTTATTGTACTGGTAAAAAATGCTTTTGGTTTCCTGCCATTAAAGTAAGTGCCAGTGGCATTTTGAGGCGAGTTGAAATGGTTTTACACAATATACTCTTTAAGAGAATAATATACATACATATCTGTATATTTACCTTTAAGAATCATTTTTAATACCTAGGGAGATGTTTTTTCATTATATGTGGGGAATGTGCATAATGATCTCTTCCTGGTCAGATATAAATCTTTCTATCTACTTTAAATTTTCTACATATTTCTTGCCTAGTGAGCCAATTCACCCCAATCCCATTTCCTTTCTCAGAAGTAAGCATTTATGAGGGGGGCAAAAACGTCCAGAAGACCCCTACTAATTTCTTCTAAATTGAATGGAAGTTTCATGGAAGAGTTTTCATTTAATTTATATGATCAGATTGTGTTAAGCAGAACCAGACTCTGTGCATAAACATTTCCATATGCTACAAAGCCCCAGATCTTTTCCTGAAAGGAGACACCATCCTGAACTCAGACATACCAGCTGCTACCAGAAACTGCTGCAGTCCGGCCAGGCATTTCCCTTCCTCAGCTTCCCCAAATGTAAGCAAATGGAGGGTTAATCCCTTGGCATTTGGGGGTACGCTTCCTGTCACTTATGGGTAGAAGAACGCTAGCTCTGCCACACACCTAGACAGACCCCCATTGACTATCTGAATTCTCATCCCGTGATCACCACTGGTCCCCCTCCTCTGTGTTTCGAAGGAAGGTTTAGATAAATGCAGGGAGAAAGGCAGAATTAAGGGAACTCTAGTTCTTGTGTTAGAGCCCCCCTGAACCCTAGAGGGATCAACAAATGCTTCACCACTCACCCACGAAGTCTGTGAGGGCTCAATGGGTCGCTAATTGCAAATCTAAAATGACGGCAACATAGAACAATCAACGAAGGTGATTTTTTGAACACAGGTTCATATTTGATCCTGTTCATATTTGGACACAGATTAACATGTGACAATGGATAGAGATTGGTATACCTTCCCTTCCTCGGGGCTTTGTTGACATGAATTGTGTACGTCGTCTTCTCTGACTAATTTTCCAGGCCAAGAAGTCAGTCCTTTGATTTGGCCCCAGACCAAGTCGCCAACGTTGAACGTCCTTGGCCTATAATGTACCAACTCATTGGAAGAAGGGGAGTCTGGATTCCTTAGGTCCTCCTCACTACTAATGCTTTTAGCGTCTGATGGACTGTGCACACATCCGTTAATGTTTTTGGAATTAAAGTCTCCATTGTAATGGATGTAGTCTTTGACCAGAGAACTTTCCAAACTATTCGAGGAACTTGGAGACTGTTCCTCTAGGGCTAGGTCATGCTTGGCCGTGCTCAGCAGCTCCCCAAAGCCCCGACTCGGCCGGGGTCTGTTCCCATTGAGGTGTGCACATCTCTCCACAGTGTTCTCTAGTCTCTCCTTAAAACTCATCATAGTTCTTTTGTAGTTATTATACCTGAAATTTTCTTCCAGAATCTTGTCCCCTTGACAGTTTCTTGGTGGTAACATGATGGGGTGCTGTTCTCCAGGCAGAAATGGCAGTGTGGAGACGTTGTTGGATCTTTCATGACAAGGACTGTGGATATGGCCTGAATGGTCTAAAAACTCCTCGCACTTCCACCTGTTTCGCTGCCCTCCAGGACTCTGCTCCCCATCCCACTGTTTTTTGGGCTCTTGGCAACTTGCTGATTTGAAATACCCAAACCCATCTCCTTCGTTGGCGTTCTTCCCGGGGTCGAGATTGGTGGGCAGCCGTGCCCCTCTTGCATTCCTCAGCCTGCCATCGTGGTCGGCGCCTCCCATGTTCCGTCCGTGAATGACCGCGCTGACAGCACTGGAGAGGTTTAATGGGTCACCAATCGAGGCGGTGAAGGCACTCATGGCACTCAGCGCTGGAATGGGGCTTATCTGAGTTGTACTGTTGACTGCGGTGGTGATGACAACCTGCATGCCTTTGCTGGCTGCCTCCACAACGGCTTTGTAAATGGCGTCGACGGAAGCATCACCTTGGCCACCCACAGCGAGGCCGTCCTTCACCTGCGGACCCAGGGCTGCGTCCATCCGTGGCTGCAGCTCACAGGGCGCGTCTTGGAAAGGCGGCAGGGCCGTGTTGGGCGTCTCCGGAAGGGCCGAGAGCCCCGGCTGGCTGCTCAGTCTTTTGTTGAGGAGCGCGTCCTCCTGCATTCTCACCTTGAAAAGAGAGAGACAGGGCGCCGTGAGAGGGAGGACGGCTTGAAAGGCCTCACCCAGAAGGGCGGTCATTTCAAGATGTGCCCAAAGACGGGGGGATAACAAGCAGGGAAATGTAAAGAAAGAATCTTATTTTGGGCTGTGCCCTGGTGGCCTAGTGGTTGTGTGCCGGACTGCAGCACAAAGGGTTGACAGTTCAAATCCAGCAGCAGCTCTCCAGGAGCAAGGCTGGGCTTCCTACTCCCACCAGGGCAGTGATGCTCCCCCCCCCCCACACACACACAGAATCCTGCTTTAAAAAATGAATGAAACGTCCCTCTGTCCAGAAGGACGTGTGTCTTGGTTCTATCTGGATGTTGTCTCTTGAGGGGAAAGCATTCAACTTTTTTTTTTTTTAAATCATTATGAAACATTTACTAGAAAAAAAAGACTTAAGGTGTTTGGACAGAAAATCTCTTCAGGTAATAATCAACTAAACATCGTGTCTAGTGTCATTGGATCTTTGCATCTTGGAATTCAAAGAGATAGTCAAGTGACAGAAACCCTAACTGGCACTAGTCAGATGACAAAAGAAGCTTGAGCCTGAACACTATTTTTAATTTACTCTGGCTTCTATTTAGCTAAATAACATAATCCAAGAAACAAAATACACACACACCCTTCTTATATATTTCTTTCTTTTTGAGGGGGAGGGCATCATGCCCTCTGGTGGGAGTAGGAGGCCCAGCCTTGCTCCTGGAGAGCTGCTGCTGGATTTGAACCACCAAGCCAATGGGCCGCAGTCCTGCAATCAACCACTATGCCACTGGGGCTCAGCCCCACACACTCACTTCTTAAGCAATGGAATAGTTCTGCTCGAACTTTCAGTTTTTCAAGCATTCAGATGAGGTAACAGCAAAAGCTCACCAACCCCTTCAGGATGAACAAAATGTCATGATTTCAACAGAGGCAACTGCTTTCTATGGAAATGATACTTGATTGATAAGCATTGAAGGGAGGAAATGCCATCAAGGGAGCATCCCAGCACCTCAGGGATAGAAAGTTGAGTGCAGTTTTCAAGTCTCGAAAGTATGTTCTAATTGTACTAACCCTTATCTAAGAAATACCGCTTCAGGCCTATGGCAGTCACCGTATCTGGTGTCAATTTGAGAATTAAGAGTGTAGGGGTGGAGGCGAGCCTATTGATCTGGAGATAGCCAATGGGACCTCTGTGGGCATAGTCTTCTCCTGAGAATTCTGGGAAATGTGGTAATTCCTTCTTGGAGGCACAGACTATCTCTCTGCTCACTCCCTGGGAGACATTGCAGCTAAGAGACACATGGCAGCATGCTGGTAGACCCTGAGACCTGGAAACTGAAGGAGCCACGGGGGAGGCCCCTTCCAGAGCTGAGATGCTTCTACCACCACTGGATACACAAAACTCTGCACCCACTGGCCTGTGATTGTCCTGGTGTCATTGCATGTGCTTCGTGAGTCTGAAGAGGACTTAGAGATTGGACATATGGGCTAATATCAGACGTATGACCTTGGATTGGACTGGGGTGGAATATTTTCTCAATGTTTAATTGCTCTTGTATATAAATCTCTCCCTTATAGACATATGTGTGTCTATGGATTTGTTTCTGTAGTCTACCTGGACTAACGCAAGGCCCTTGATACCTCAATGGGCAATGATCAATTCCTTCTGGGGTTTACATCATTCCCTCCTGAACCAGAACCAGAGATCCAGCCACATACCAACTTCTTTCTTGCCACCATCCTCTGTCCATATCTAGCAGGTTAAATCCCACTCTTAGACCCATGTTACAATCTCTCTTATTAATATCTGCCATGAGATACGGAGCATTACTCTGCATTAGAATGTATGGCTTCTAACCTCCGCTGGGGAATCACTGCTGCCCGTCAATGCTGTGATGCTCCAGTTAGGTGTCGCGTGCATTCTCCACAGTCACTCTCATCTCCATTCACCCACTAAAGCCTGCTACTGTGCCATCTCTTGCACAGTTTTTAGAAGACTACCTTATTCAACAGTGAAAATGACATCCCTTTCTCCCATGATTTCTTATTCTCTGCTACTCCCTGCTCATGCTCACGTACTTCTCGGAAAAAAAGAATTATTTATCTCCTTAATCTTATCATGTTTCCCAGTGTAAGGACTTCTTCTGTTGTCTGTTATTAAATCCTCCACCTTGGTGCTGAATGCCAATCCAGTCAAAGATCTTGCCTCAACTTCCATCCATTCTCATCTCTATGTACCACATTTACCCTTCTGCCTCTTTCCATCAGCATATTTACATGGCTTCTTTATTTTTTAACATTTGCCTTCAAACTGATGCTTTTCTTGGAGCACATCCATTTCTCTGATGTGCCTGCTAGGAAAGTTTTTGAAGGAGTAATTCACAGGGTTTATTCCTACCTCCCATTCACCCTTTTATCCACTGCAAGTTAGCTTCTGCTCTTACCATTCTACCAAAACTGCCTCCAAGCACCTGGGACTTTTAAAAATGGGGATTACAATGGAGGCACTTGGGGTTTTATCTTCCTGGTTTTCTCTGTAGCATGATTGGATATTTCCAATTTAAATTACTTGTTTAGAAAGTGCATTAATATTCTCAGTCACTAAAGGAAGATTTCCTTCATCATTGCTGGGCACTCCACACTTTCTTACCTGACCCCCAATCCAGCTCCTTCCTCAGGAGTAATGGGTGTGGGTGCATCCTTCAGATCTCTTAACACATTACAGTACTGACATATACACCTCTTTCCTCGCTCCCTTCTCTTAAATGGCGCTGGACTCTTGGTATGCGCAAGTACTCCTGGTGGCATGGTAGGGTAAGCATTGATTGCTCATCGCAAGGGCAGTGGTTCAAACCCATCCACTGCTCTTCAGGAGGAAGATGGGGCCTTTTGCTCTCAAAAAGATTTTTTCAGTCTTGGTAACCCTACCGAGGAGGGTTCTGCATCAGAATCAACTCACTCCCAGTGAGTGCGGTTTTGCGACAGATGAGTACTGGCGGTTGCAGTCTCAGAACTCTTTCATGTCAGATCATGCAACTGACCTATTCTTTTGAGCTATTGAACTGGCGACTATATTAGAATATATTTAACTATCCCCCCCCCCCCCGCCGGTGAACCCAAAATTAGAGTTTCTTAATTTTTGATCTTTTGTGCATCAAAAATTAGGGACTTTTAATTTTGACACGCAAAGAACAATGCTGTAATGACTATTCTGCTATGTGCCCTAAGTTCATCTAAGAGGATTTCTCTAAATGCAAAAACAATGAACTTTGGGGTGGAAAATAGTATGTACCTTCAAAAACCTGATATGACCCTCGTCCAGGCCCTGCCCTCAGTCTGGTGGCAGCATCTGTGCTGTCACTGGGTCATTCTTTTCATGTTTATCCATCATTTATCTTTTCTTTCTTTTTTTGTTTGCACCCATTGCTAACTTTTCTAACCAAATATCTTTTTCTTTATGAATTGTCGGAGCCCTACTTATATTCGGATCATTAGTTCTTTGTTCGGTGCTGTCCAAATGTCTCCTCCCGGTTTGCCATTTGTCTGTAACGTCGTCTAGAATACCCTTTTTACCGCTCCTGGGTTGCTCAGACTCGGTTATCCGCTCCTAGACGTGGTGTCTTCGAGTGGCTTCTGGCTCCTAGGAACTCTTGCTAAGAGGGTAGGTTTTAATCCTGAGCGCTGTGGGAAAGCCCAAAAGGCTGTAGAAGGTAATGGGAACAGCTTTTAACCAACAGCTCCCAAAGGACTGCTGAGATTTTTTTCAGACACAATAGTTTACACAAATGGCTGGAACGTTTCAACAATGCCCATTAACCAGAAGCAACAGTATGAGGCAGTGAAAGTATCTCTCCTTCTTTGCCCCCGGGACCAAATTAAGTGTCTAAGCAAATGCAGAAATGGCTTTTTTACTACAGTCTTAGCAGCCCATGGGTAGTCAAAAGGGTATTCTAGAATCCTCAGGGAAGGCAAGTACCTGGAAGTTCTGAAAAAGACAAGCCATGGGGTTGTTGTTGGCTGGACAAGGAATGGCGGACTGTCCTTGAAATGCCTGCAGATTCTGGTAACCCTGGAGAAGCGACTGTTGTTGCTGAGTTGGAGGAAACATCTGATTGTTGTTTAACAAGGACTGTAGATGCGTCAGTTGATGGTTATTCAATGTATTGTTTAATGATGACATGTCACCTGTAGTTTGGAAAACATAAACGGTGAGTCAGTGTGATTCTTCAGACATCCTATGCCTTATCTTTGTAACTGAGGATTCCTGAAACAGAAACTTACAGCTAGAATTGTGTGGGCAATTCTTCTTTTTTCCTCACCTTTTACTGTCCCACTGTTGTAGAGTCAATTCGGACTCACCGGGGAACAGAACAGAGCAGAACTGCCCAGAGGGCACTGAAGGCCGTAACTCTTATGGAAGCAGACTGCCATATGGGGCTTCTAATTGCTAACCTTAGGGTTGGCATCTGAGTGCTTAACCACTGTACCACTAGGGCTCCTGACGTTTTACTAAGTGGTAAGGAAAGATTAGGCTTATCATTTGGCTTTATTTTTTATAATTAGTTCTCTGGTTTTATAGTCATGGAGAGACTATTTAGTTGGGGGGTCTACCCACATACAAGTTCTTCTATATTGAGTGTCTGTATGATATGATTTCTTACAATTATTTTTAGTAGTGTGTCTAAAATGAAAGGTTGACATTAGAACTAAAATATTTTTGCACGCATAAGTCTTTGATCAGATGATTTGGATGAGTGGCCTCAATTGGGCCTAAGCCTGTGTTCACATATTTCAGTTTTCAAGTCAGAATTCTCACTAAATATCATCCAGTAATTTTAGGGACTCGTGTTAGGAAAATACATTTTATTTGGAAGTAAAGATTGGTCACTTACTACTAAAGTTGCACAAAATTCTAACACTATAACAGAAAGCTGATGCTTGTGCCATATTTTAAGGTAATATTTAAGTTCAATTTCATAATCAATAAAAAGGTTAAATCATCTCATTAGCTAATTAATTATTAAAAATTTATGTAAGACCTTAAGTGAAATTACTTTAAAGTTATCTTGAGGACAAGCTTAGGTATTCTGACCTGACCCTTGAAATATGTACAACTACTGTTTTTCAGATGATTCAATTCATTTATTTCCATGTTAAACAGATGGAATTTTGCTATATTTTTAAAGTCTCCATAAAGTCAGGACCATAAATGCTATTATAATTTTTGGGCATGTTGAAGATGGCTTAACAAATCTTCACACTTTAGGGGCGTGGGCTTATAATTTGTTTATATATATATATATCATACATAGTGTTATCTATGATGGTATATATGTAGATATATATCACATAACATTATTCTCTAGCTTGTTTGTGATAGCTATAGGTACTAAATGAATGTTTTTGAGACTCTAGAGGCCAGGAAGACCGCTATCTGCAGAAATGTAGCGGCAGCGTTGAACTTGTTTCATTGAACTTGGTCAAACTTTGAGTATTTTCACGTCTGACTTCACAATTGAATAGGATAAGCATTTATTTGTGCTTATTTAGAGTTCACCTGGAGAACATCTCCTCAAACTGTTTCCATCCACAGTGCATACTGACCCTGTGATGCCACATACTGACCCTGTGATGCCACACTAACTGAAATTCACATCAGAGTTATTTTTTCGATTCTGGACCTGTGCTTAATTGCTAGGAAAATAAGACTCTACTTGGCTGGAGACCACGATGGGCAGGTTAGGTGTCGGTGGCATCAGAGGTAGCAGGTGAGAGAAAGCAGGTTAAAGTGGCATTTAGGATTGCTGGAACAGGAGAACAAGAAAATGTCATCCTCAGGTTTGTACAATGGGGATGGCAAGCGGGTGTTATCATATTGAGTTCCTTAGGCAAGCTGTGACATAACAAAGCATTTTTTAAGTGTGACAAAATGTAGATTTTTTTAATAAAAAAAGGAGAAAAGAGAATTAGAAAAACTTTTCTTTCGTAAAAATTTGTGGAAAGATTTCACTTACCAAGCAGACCTGTCCCCAGTAGAGGGTTAAGTAGCTGTGGCACCACAGAGTTACTGTTGAGTTTAGCTGGACCCGCTGTGTCCCCAGCACTATTAGATATTGTCAGCAATGTTTCTGCCATTGACACCACTGCTGTCCCACCAAGTGTTGAGACAGTCAGTGCTGCCACTGCTGATGATGTAGTGGTTGTGGTAGTGGTTGCCTGGGAGGAGGTTGCTATGGAAACCTCTGGATGATTAGCCGTGTTGGCCGATGCCGAGTTCAGGACACCTCCCAACAGCTGGGGATTCAAGGCCATTAATCCCGAGGCCCCAGTGACAGCTGGGAGGAACAGGGGGCTAAAAGTAGTGTCACTGCCTGCAAAGCTCGGGCAAGGATTCCCCAGGGGGCTGGTTAAAAGGGTCTCAGCTCGGCTGTTCTCTGACTGATTGCTTGGCACATGGTCTGGTGGGGCTGTCATCTGGGTTAACCGCAAAGGGGGACTTTGCGGTTGCAAAAGATCTGAGATGGTCAGATTGAAAGATGGCAGGGGAAGCATGGCAGCTGCTTGGGCTTGGTTCTGCAGCAGGGCGGCTAAGAGCTGAAAGTGAACGGGCTGCCATCCCTGCCCGTCCACGTCACCGGAGAGAAAGGCTAAAGCAGCGCTTACATTCGGGTTGAGGAAACCTAAAGGGTGGAGGTTGGTCTCAGACTTGCCTTCTCCTGCTGAAGGCTGGAGGATATTTAATAGATTCTGGTTTAGGAGATGCTGTTGATTCACTGGCAAAGAGATAGGCAGAGAATTGAGGAGGCTGGGGTTCAAGGGGTGTGGAAGATGGTTGTTGGACGTGCTGTTGGATGGAAAATGCAGTGCGTGCTCCTGGCCAACAAAAGGAAAATCACTCCCAAGGGGCAGCTGAGTCTGCAGGGGGTGTCCAGCTGCGGTGGTGACGATGACGCCATCTTGAAGAACAGATGTGGTCTTTGTGATGGCAGGATGACCGGTGCCAGCGATCGCTATGGAGGACGGTGGTCCCGAGCCCCCTGGAAAACAACAATGAGAACGCCGTACCGATTACTAACAGATGTCAGGAAGCCCACCGGATAGGAAGGGACTCACGACTATTTCACTTCATTACTACATGGGCCTTTCATCCAGTTTTCATTCAGCTCATGGTAATCTGAGATGGTTTGACATGGCACTGAGAAGTTTTACTTGAGACTTGAAAAAACCTGTTTTGCAAATAAAGATATTTAAACATGCTAGCATTTTCAGAGCGAGAGCGAGAGAGAGCAGTTGCTAATTCTTTAATAGCCAGACTTTCTACAGTCAGACTTGGTGAAAATAGGCTGTGCTTTCTTATTTGTTCATATGGCTGGTAAAACTTAAACAGTGCTTCATTTAAAAAAATACGTTTTTGTTTCCATTAAAAAATGCTTTTGGCTTTTTGTTAAACTAGTTTCTGCTCTTAGTGAAGGGGGGACAAATAAGCAAAAAAAAAAAACCCAAGCTAAAGATGCATACAAGTACAATAGAAAAATGAAAATTACCTGTACAGATAATTATTAATACTTTGATGTATCGTTTCCTTGGATTTCCAATATATACACATATGCAAATATATACAAACATTAGAAATACATACATACACTGTTACACAAAAATGGAATCATGCTATAAGTGCTGTTTTATAACTTTTTCCTTTATCAACATATTCTGATATTTTTTCATGTAATACATATATAAATTGCAGAATCATTTTACTAGTTTCATTTTTGAACATGCCATAATTAACTTAATCCCAGTTGTGGATTTCTGCTGTTTCATTGACATATAATTCACATACCATGCCATTCAACGGTTTTAAAAAACATTAAAGAATGTGTGCCATCATCACAATAGATTTTAGAACATTTTCTTCATTCTTGTACTAATTATTATTAGCTTCCCACTATCCTCCCAACCTCTCCTGCCATGACTCTAAGGAACTATTAATCTAGTTTCTGTTTCTGTAGATTCACCTCTTCCAGATTTCATATAAAGTAAGCCATACCAAAATCACTAATAATGACAACAAAGTAAACATGGACAATAAAACACAGAAAAATCTCAATCCAAGGGAAAATAAATGACAGTATGCTACTTTTTAACCTAACTATATCTGCAAGTAACCTACTTTCCAATGTACTACTCTGTCTGAGGTAAACCTAATCACATCCCTGGTCAATGGTCTGAGGGAATTCAATGGGGGGTTTCTGTAAATGGATTTTGGACTTTCACTGAAATCCATAGCCTTCTGTAAACCAAGGGCTCAGAATATAAGCTCCCATGCAGTTCTCTCCTCTGATCTTGGATTTTATTATTTATAGCCCTTGGATGACATGGACTTGGGCATGCCTTCGGTGTGGACTTGGCTGACACTTCACCTAGTCGACTTCTTGTTTTAAGATAAGTTCTTAAGATTCTTCCTGAAACCTGCGTACCATCTGATTTCTTCACTCAGTTGTGGATATTTTGATTGATTCCATTAAAAAAATATTGAAAGCAACACAATCATAAACATTTTTATTAACACGTTTGCTAGCTTGACAGACTATTTTCTATAGAAAGAGATGCTCTTAAAAGTGGAATTCCCAGGACAAAAAGTTTACATGTAGTAAAAGCTTTGGATACACATTGTCAAACTGCTTCCAGCAGTTGGTTGATATACATCCAATTCAGTGGATGAGACTAATCATTTCTCTCACCAACACTGTACCTTATCATTATTTTTAAAAATTTGGTCATTCAGATAGCATATTCTGTACTCATGATTCCTTAAATCATATCAGGCTTCATTTGAATAGGAAGGTTTTAATATAAAGCTTATATTTTTAAAAGTCAGAATAAACTTAGGGAACTTATTATTTGAAAATCTAACATCTCAACTGTTTTTATAATGCTAGTCAAGCCGCACAATAGAATCACTTGGAAAACAGTTTTAAAATGCTTATGTCTGAATGCTACTTCCCCAAAGTTTCACCCTTGGGAACCAGTGGAGATTTTCCCCACACTCATTTGGTCTCCAGGACTCAGAATGGACTCTTTGCGCTAGCTAAACGGTCTTTCCCCTAAGAGATGCATTGTTTCATGTAATACAAGCATCTGAAATGTATTTTATCATTATTACAATAATACTGTTTATCTTAAAATATTAAATAGGTAAGACAAAATGAACTGCAGTAGTACTAATTATTTAAAAAATTTTGAACGATAGAACACTTTGCCATCGTAACTTTACATCTCCTCATGTTACAATTGGGATTGAGTTGACACATATTTTCTGTTGTAATGGTAGTACAAACATGATTTTACATTGTTCTTCTTGTCAAGTGACAGAGTAACAGAAATGTCTTCCTTTTTTGACATATAGACTGCATTTATATTTCTAACCTTGAAACATACGGACCATTGATATAATACCATTCTGGAATTCATATTTTCATCATTTTAATAACAGGAGTCAATGTCTTCATGTGTATCATTTCCCTCCTGTGGATTTTTTTTAATTAGGAAAATTTCTATCAGTGGCATTATGGTGGGAATCAAAATTACAGAAGCAAAAGTGTTGTAATGTGGAAAAGTCCACACAAATAAAGGAGACGTCACTGGGTAAGTTAGTAGCAGCAGTGTGATAACAGTAAAAGTCTATAAGTATAAACCAGAATATTCAACATGCCTTTTTGAATATCTTTATGGCAAGGTTTTGTCATTTTACCCAACTGTCATAGTGTGCTTTTCTTCTTCTTCCTTTTAGCATGAGCTCTCAGCATTTCATTTAAAGAGTGAAATTAAAAATATATATCTTTGAAAATATATAAATATTTATGAAATATTATCATGAAATAATGACTGTCCACAAAGAGGAGGGCAGAAAGACATACCAAATGCTGAAAGAGGCACATGGTATGCAATGCTTTAAATATTAATTCTGATTTGCTATAAAACAATCAGCCTCTTAAACATTTCACTGCTTTTTAAATCTGACTGCTAGCTCCTTAAATAGGTACTGTGCATTATTTGCATTCAAAAACCATCTTTTTGAATGAGCTAATAAAAAGTCTTATTTACCAGTAATCATAATCCCTGGCATTCTGCCTTTCTGTTAAATAATCATGACAGATTTAAATGTACAGATCACCTCTTCTGTAACCACAGTCAGAGCACATTTTCAGAATGCTCTACCGTGTACACGGCTTTGCAGATAAGGTTTTCCTTAGAGGTTATTTAAAAAATTATCTTTCATTTGCAACAGACATCCATATTTAAGATTCAAGGAAGTAGCCATTTTGAGACATTATTTTAAAAGTTCCCATTTAAATATTCCTGACAGATGATAAAGAAAATACAGCTATTTCGGGTGGGGTTTTTCCTGACGAGGAAGTTCACTCAAATATAATGTAGATTAAAACCTATTTTTGATTTCCTTTGATTTTAAAACAGATCAATTCAACACACAGTTGTACTTTGCTGGATAGGGAGCTCAATGTGGTGAAAGAAATATGAAAACACTGCCTTTCTTAAACACATTCAGTGGTTAAATATAGTGATAAGTAGATAAATCTCTTCTCTCTCAGACACATATGAACTGAGAGCTAACTACAAGCCATGCAACTTTAAAACACTTCAATTAAGTTGTGTAACTATGATGCACTATGCTAGTGCAGGGATGTAACAAGGGGCCAATTCTGTAACTGAAAAAAAAAAACGACAGTGCTATCATTTGACCTGGGATTTGAGACACGAGGAGCTAGAAAGGGCTTCTAAGGAAAAGCAGTGGTTCAAAAAGGAGAGACAGTACAATGTATGAAAGTGTCTTCGTTCTCCAATGCTGCAGTAACGGAAATAGCACAGGTGGGTGGTTTGAACAACAGAAATGTCTTCTCTGACAGTTTAGAAGCCTAGAAGCTCAATTTCACAGTGTAGGCTCTACTGGAAGCGTTTGGGTTGGCTCTTGCGGAAGGTCCTTGGCTCTTCACGGTCTGCGGCTTGGTTCCATGGGGATCTGCACGTGGTTGGGCACCCATTTCATCCCATTGTTTCTCTGCTCAATTGTTTCATTGGTCCTGATATCGCCAAGGAGATGGACTCAAGATACAACTTAGTGAATATGAACCAATTAACATAACAAAGACAACCAGTTTTCCCAATGGGATTAGAACCACAGGTATGGAGGTCAGCATTTACAAAAGATATATTGGGGGATACAATCCAATTCATAACAGAAAGGCTTGCTTCCCCAAGAAGACTGAGAAAATACTGTGTGTTACTTTCCCACCTGCAACAGATGGCTGAACCTGTGGCCATAGTCATGGGTGAAAGACAACGGAAATTATCTTTCTAAACCATTAAAAGAAAGGATCAAAAAAAGAGCAAGGATCATTTATTTTCCCCGGTATTTCCAAGACAATACTGTTTCTGATACAGTTGACATTCAAAAAATGTTTGTTAGTTTTATCTCTCAAGATCATAATTTCCCTTCCATAAATCAGAAGACTAAAAAAAAAAAAAAATCAAAAGACTAGATTCCATGTGTGTGTGCCAAAAGGGAGAGAGCAAAATGTCCTCTTCAGTCGATCAGCCCAATGCCAGAGTTCGGACACTGGAAAGGAAACCATTAACTGGAAAAGACCAAGTTACTCTAGCGGGGTCCCAGTGGTCTGTGGGGTTTTCAGTCACTTGTGAAGGCTTGGGAGCCATACAGAAAGATGGATTTTCAATCTGTGTGCATTTTTTGGCTGGGGGTGGGAGGATTGGCGATTGCTTATTTTCGAATTATCTAATCTTGAATAAAGGCTCCCTGGGGCCACAGTGCGATAAGCTTCAGGCTGCTTTTCAAGCCAGCAGGTGAGCTTTTCAACCCCACTAGCCAGCTGCTCTCCAGGAGAAAAAGACATTTGTTGCTCCCGCAACAAATTTTTAGTCTGGGAACCTCTGTTCCATGGTTGGCTTATTGCCCTCTTCAGGAAACAAGAGAAAAATAACGATTACTCAGTGCCATTCCTTGACAATGAAAACCTTTTGTAGTCCAGGATAAAGTGTAGGTATCTGCTTTTGCAGCTTTTTTGCTGCATTGTTCCAGCACCTCCCAAAGGAGTGGTATGCCCACTTGGGAAATGCTGCTATATAGTGTTGCTAGAACTTGAAACGGATGCAATGGCTATGGGTTGGTAATCTTGAACAGGAATCTTGGTGGACCTACTTCACAGCTTTGTCTAAAAACCTTACAAGCTAATACATGTATGATTTTTTTTAAAAATTGGCGTTTTGTGCCTAATAAAAAGGATAGCTTAGAATCTTAAAAATCTGTTTCACTAAGCATTGAGCAGTTTTAATAACCAAAAGCAAACTGGGAGCTTGGAATAGGTTTGTAAGTTGCTTAAGTACTGTAATTGGAAAAACTGTCACACACAAGCAGCAGCTTTTCTTTCCTCAGTGTCTCTGGGGCTGAAGTGGCAAGAAGACTGGAAAAGTCACTTGAATAAACTTTTCCAGGGAGGGTTCATGTGCTCGGATCTCAGAGGGAGATGGTCTAGTGCAATGAGAATATGGCAGTAATGATTTGCTCAGTGGATCAGTTTCTGAGATGATATGGCAAACTCGTCTTTGTACGCATATTGCTTATGGTGTGTATGCACACATTTCTACAGAAAAAAGCACCAGTACAATTGTCTAGGATATTTTCCTATCAGTAAATCTTAGATATTGTCTTCGGTTGTTTAAAAATAGTGTGTAACTCTGGATTTTTATCTGTTCTTCCAAGTCATTGTCCATACTATACAATATGGCTGGTCCTTAGGGTACATCACCTGTATGTCTATGAGCAAATGAATTAGCCGTGTGTTTAGATGTCATTTTACCAGTTTAACTTCCGTCTTCAAATATGAACACATTATGCAAGAAAACATCTTGACATGCTTCCCAAAACTGATTTTTATCCACGAAACTTAAGAACTTTAAAAATGAACCATGTGAAAGGTAAATCTCCCCATCTTTTTAAAAATAATTTGCTTTTACAAGTGTGCTTCAATTGCAAACAAGGTCAATGGTAATCCTCAATAAAAATGAATGCTTCAAAAAGCAAGAGAAAATTCCATGGCCTACTCAATCTCATAGAACAATTCCCTCTTCATTGTGGTGGAGATAGTGAAACTTCCTCTGCTATACTTGATTGCTTTAAAATAATGTCAAAAGAACTTTTATGAGCTTATCTAGACCTTCCGACATTTTCTAAAGCTTCAGTACTAGTGCATGGTAATGTACATTTGCAAAGATCTAGCCATCTCTTTCTCCCTGCTTTGCATGCTGGTATAAATTCCTAAACCACATTTATCAGCAACTGAGAAGTGCTGGGGACAAATGGGGACCACTTAAAAGGGATGCAGATGGAATTTTGGAATATGATGTCTGTGCTGTGATGACTTTGCCAATGATGCTAGTCTCACAGTGGCAATGGAGGCAGAAGAGAGGATTCTTTTGGTTTCTGATCATGCTGTTTATAATTATTATGAAAAGAGCTGGAATAGAAATGCTTGGATATTTTCACTGCTGACAGTAGTATAAGGGTTTTTAAAAAAACACTTCCTTGGTCACATCTTTAATATTTGTGATGAAACAAATCTTGAAAAAGCTCGTGTGGTGTTTCTAAATATGCAACAATGGTATAGTTAGAATGTCACTAATATTCCAACTTGACGTATTATCTATTTTGCTTTCTGAGCAGAGAGAACTGAATTGCTAGATTATTAGCACAGTTAACTTTTTATCCTACCATTGTTCTTGGTTTTATCCAGTACTGAGAGTGTAGCATCTACAACATGCTCAATAAATATTTGCTGAATTACCTCATGAATATTCCAACATAGCACTGAGATCTATTAGTCAGCTGTGCAGTCATTTTAGAAGGCCTGCCCCAACCAATATTTTAAAAAATAAACTAAGTAGAAAATCTTCGCGCTATATATCTAAGGTAAGCAATAATTTGTGCAAATATTTTGTTATCATAGTCAAGACCTGTTAACATATATGATAAAATCACTTCAGTGGATTGTGACTCCCTGGGGAAGAGGAGTCAGGGAGAAGACATGACAAGGTAAATGGGATTAAAAATATATCAGAATGCATCACATAAAATGAGTATTTTTCATGAAAATTTTATTTCATGTATACATTAAAAACCATGTATGTCATCCTGCTTTGGTGAGTAGCAAGTGGGTTCTTAGAAGCCATCTAAGGTGCAAGTACTGGTCTCACCTGATCTGGAGGTGAAATAAGAGCTGAGAAATAAGAGAAATAAAATCTGGAGGAAATAAGAGCAATGAAATTGAAAGACACATGGAAACCACTAGTGGACCAACAGGCCACATAAATACAGGTCTCCACAATCCTGGGACCAGAGAACTAGATGGTGCCCAGCTACCACTACCAATTGCTCTGTAAACGATCACGTTAGATCTCAAGTGGATCAAAAAGGTGGCACAGAGTCTCAAGTCCTAAGATACCAGGCCTAGTCCTGTTGGAATAATCAACCCTCTGCGATCAAAGGGGTCTCATCACCCAGGGACCAAGTTCAGAGGACAATGCAAAGGAATGGAAATGGAAACATGGGGGAAGATATGGGTTAAGTGATGCTACATTGGGAGAATTGAAATGGGTGAGTTCAAACAAAAGGGAAAAGAAGTGCTCAGTGTGAAACCAATGACCTGCTCTGAAAACCTTCAGCTAATTCACAAGCTGAAAACAAAACAAAACAAAAGCCTCAATAGTATGTATGGTCTACTGGATTGGAATGTAAGTTAGTTTACTGTGGGAAGTAAAAGACGGTTTGACAACCACTGCTTACTGGGTTGGGAGTTTAGGAAGCTATGCTCCAGGGAGCCTATGTATCACACCACAGTATGAATGCTATCTCTGTGGAGGTGTGCAGCAGAGGTGATACTGTCCTTGGATATGTACCAGGCCTGGGTCTTGGACAGAGCTGACCTTCTGTGGAGAAACTCCAACCCTGGGAGGACCTTGGCAACTCAGAAACTCTCTTGGCTAGTTCCACTTTTGATCTGTAAAAAGATGAGTTATCCCATTGACTCTGAAAATAAGTAGTATGCCTCTTGTTAAAATCGGTTTTATTTTTCGCTTGGTTGGCATTAGTGTTGCTTGATGGAAGTTCCCAGAATGTTAAGAAATTTATTTACAACTTGTTGTACATATAATTTGATCAATCATGTGGACATGAAATTCATTTTCATGACACCATAGAAATATATATTTAATGTTATTCTTCATGAGTTAAATTCTTGTAGGGCTATTTTTTTAATCCCTAGAATCTGAGTACTTTTATAAGCTGCTTGAACATTTTGAAAACACTTTGATTTTAGCAAACAATAGTCCAGGTCTTTGCTGGATAAAATCCAAACCAAACCCACTGTTGCTAAGAGAATGATATAGTGCTCTGTCTCCTTAAAATTACTCAAACCCAAATCAACCCATCGCCATCAAGTTGTTTCTGACTATCAGGATCTTACAGGGCAGAGGAGAATGGCCCCACAGCAGTGGTTAGCTACACTGTACTCCTGTGGAGGGGCTCGAGAATTTAAACTGCTGACCCACCAGTTTAAAAATAAAAAAAAAGCCTTCATCACTGTGTTCCCAGGTTTCTTCTTTACAGGGCGAACTGAAGACTTTTTAGATCCTTTATCACTGTATTTGTTTAATGTTGTTGGACTGGAATACAATTCTTTCAATTTACACATTGGGACAATTTTTCTTGAAAGGTACAAAATAGATAACTGATTAAGTTAACTTTAACCGCTTCTGAGTTCCGTTATGACCTTGATCACACAGATTCAATGTGTAGAAGCAAACATTTTAATTTTTTTAATATGCCAGGAAGCATTAAACCTGAAATCTGTAAACAGAATAAGTGGTGTAACCCTGAAATGAAGAAAAAACTCTTTTGGACAGCATGACATTGTCTGTAGTAAAAGCATTTTACAGCAAAGAAAGGGCTTATTGTGTAAAAATTTAATGAAGAGCATAGATAAGGAGTATTTTTTTCAGCATGCAAACAAGATTTTCATAGCGTGGGGAAACTCAGTTTTGGTGCATGGTCTTAAAACAAGGCAGAGGGCAACTTTTCACCTACAAGTCAGTACATCACCCATGACATTTAAAGCTTTGGCTGGAAATATTTCAAAAGTAACGATTATATATTCACAGACAACCTTCAAGGCTCTGTACCATTCTACATCAGTCTAGAGGATTGGAAGATGATTTTTATACAAACTCATCTCTTGAGGGTTAATCTATGCAAATCACCCCTGACCATGGCCACTGTGTCACCTCTGCAGCTGTCATCTCATCTAGACAATTTGAGACTGACAACTTCTCTTTGCTTTTTTATTGTCACATTTCCAGTGAATTATACCTAGTATAGGCTTGAAGCAGAATAATACATAGAACCTCTGCCCACACCCTCCCCCCAAAAAAACAAACCCAACACAAAACTCCAAACCAAAACTCAACACAACTCTTTACTTGGGAGCCTTTCTTTTTAAATCCACAGTGTCCTCTTGTGGTCTATTTCATATTTTTATACCTACCCTCTCAAGGGCTACCTTGAGCCAATCAAATGCATTTGTGCTGAAAGAATTTTCTTCTCCACAGTGAAAAAATATACATATAAATATTCATAAACATTAATTTTTTCATAGGTTTATTTATATTCGTTAGTAAATGTATATCTTTAACAGTTAAGGCAAATAAATGTTTTACTTTTTTCTTTTAGTTCAAACCCATACTCTGTCCATTCAAAGGACTAAGTCTTCAGTTGCTTATAAAAGTTGACTGAGTGTTTTTGATTAGAAAAAAGTATGCAACTATAAAAAACCATTTCCCAATGAAAAAGTTAAAAGTTAAATTCCTCCACATACTGGAGGAAGAAGGTAAGGGTCAACCACTCTGCTCAGCTGTTAACTGAAAGGTCAGGCACAAACCCGCCCAGCAGCTCTGCACGACCTGGTAAAGGCTTTTGTAAAGAACATGGCCTCCACATCCTATGGGGCAGTTCTACTTTGCCAGGGGTCAGTTGCTGATAGGCCTTCCAGAGCTGCAAGGCCACAGAAGGTATGGGCTGTTGTGTGGACAGTGGCAGGCATTCTGCAGAAGCCCGGGCCACTGGCACTTAGGTTTTTGTTGGAGAGGTAGCAGACTGGTCAATGCTCCAAAGAGCTGTGGGCCTGATGAAGTTTGCCAGCCAAGGGCATTTGATTTTGGTTTCAACTAAAGCGACACAGGGCATGTGCTGGAGGGCCTTTAGTGCTGAAATTTCTCTTTCTCTTCCAACACTGCAAGTTGCTTTTAATGTACATTGCTGATGGACTTCCAGAACATACCTGCATGTAGCAGTTTGAGTGTCTGGTGTAAGATTCAGAAACTTTGGTTCTAACCCACCAGAACTTTGCTTTGCAAGTTATGTCTTCAAATATCCTAGTTTTCAAATCTGTTATACAAAAATATTAAGCTTTACTTGTAATTTTGTACTGAAAAAGCCAGCAAAATCTGTAAACTTTATAATGCAAAGTGGTTAGAGAGCTTTAGTGATATGGTAATTTGGCACTGGATAGAATTAACAGAACCTTATATATTCTTTATCCTTGGAATTAAAAAAAATTTCCCCCTTTATTACTAATCTTCTAATTCCCCTATTTGGATGGTAATACATTTAAAATGTCTCACAGAATTCACTTATCAATAGGCCCATTCATCAGCATTTGGGTTATAATGATAAAACTCTCTTTAAAGATATTTCTGGAAATAAACTATCAAGCAGTCAAATCAAGTGTCTCGAGAACAAGTAATTTCTCATCTTAATTACTGTCTTATGTTTGACTTGCTACTAAGAAGACTATGAGAAAGGACTTAGACTCTCTTGGGGCCTGTGGTCTCATCATTGAAAGAGCAGGTGGCATTGGTTCTGTGGCAGTGAGTCTCATTCACCTGGAGAGGCATGGCTACGATCCATCTGCAGTCGCCTCTTTCCATGACCTACTGACCTGTCATCACCCATTGTGCCGGGAGAGCAATTCTGTATAACCAAGGTTACCAAACGTGATTATCGGGCAAGGGGAAGTTCTCTCAAGGTTGTTACAAACATTCTGATCAGTGTATACCATGATAGCAAATTCTAAAGAGAGGAAGCAAAATAATGGACTTTGGTTGATAACCCAAAGTGCATCAAACATCTTCATAGGTAGCTGCGCACCTTTGCAAATGTGCTATAACTCATGATGCTGAACATGCCTAAAGATTTCCAAAGTGGGAAAAATATTTCTGCTCATGCAATGTTTCAGATGACACAATTTAGGTAGCCAGGGAGTTTAGAATCTGATGAACCTCAATCACGTGTGAACCTGGGCTGCTACTCAAGTCCGCAGAGTTTCAGTTTCCTCCTCTATACAATGGGAGCAACAAAACCTTGTATTTTAGAAAGCTGTACAAATTAGAGATAATATAGATCAATCATCTTGCCTACAACATACTCAGTGACAGGGATCACTCTTCTAAAACATTTAAAAAATGAATAGCATTCTCCCCCCCATCTAATATCTGATTGGCATGTGAAGAGTACTTAGCAAAACTTACATGGATAGCTGTGACCATGAGTGCACTCTGCATGTCCACCTCCTCTGTGTTACATGACTACTCAATAGTGAATACACGTCAGTGTAAACAGATAACTAGGATGGGCAATTACTCTCAGTTGTCACAGTTTACTACACATCAAAAAGGAAAAGCGCATTAGAAAGCTCTCCAATGCTTAGCTCATCGAAGAGGTGCATTAATTAGTAAAGCCATCCATTTTTATAGCCAGCTGCATATCAGACCCATGCACATTAATTAGTATTTAATTTTACTAGGTTTTGTGTTTTAAAAAATTCTGACTGACCTAGGCTTTCATTAAGCATATGCTTCTTGTTAGCTTCCACATGATTGACCACATCCACATCGTTAGGAGACATTTATTCTAGCTATTTATATGCTAACACTTTCCTTATATTAATGAAATTTCAACCTGTGTGTTCTGACACTCCCCTCACTGGCAAACCGGGTCAGATGCTTGACAGAAATGTATGGAACAAGAGAAAAAATAGTTTAACACCCGGTGAAAAAAGTTTAAAAGTGACAATTGGAATAAACAAGAAATATAAATAAATGTTGATCTTTTCCCATTTGAAATGAATTAAAACACATCATTAAAAAATGCATACACTTTGCTTATGTACACTTCCACCTGAAATAAGTTGAAGGGGTATTAAAGCTTAAAGATATAATGATTAAAGGATGTTCAATAAATAAGGTGTTTTTAGAAAATAGTGATTGGCTCTATCTATCTTGGATCTGCTAAATACATAAGATGAAATTCCCACTTGTATGGAATTATCTGCTAATGAAGATGAGCCAGGAAACTGGGAAGCTCCTTATAGTATAAATAGCCTGCTAGACATATAAAAAAATGAAGCTCCGGGAGAGTTCTTATACTATATCCATCAAGAATGTGCTAATCATTTAAAGTAGCTTCTAAACCTTATAAATATATTTTAATGTGAGACCATTGACGAGTTCCTCATTAAATACTAACATCAACACACAGACACACAGCACACATTGTAGAGGGAGGCAGGTATAGCTGGCAACACTGCGAAGGAAAACACTTGATTTTAGATCCACAACAGAAGAGACGTGGGTTATAATGCTTTTCCAGGATGGGGGCATAAGATACTCTACACATATCTATACAACAGCTTACTATTAAAAAAGCCTCAGCAGTTTTTCATCTCCAGCAGCAATCTGGTTTTTAAAGCCCACTACTTTCAGATCCGAATAATATTATCTCTACAATTGCCTTTTATTCTCTTCTGTCATTTCTCACAAACCTCTCAAATCAGTAGTTCTGGGTTTTGCATAGACTTTCTAATGTTTTCAGGGTCAAATTATTTGATGCTTCAGTGACTTTCCCTCTCGTGCATCTTTACAGCTTCATTATAACATTTCTGGGGACTCAAGCGCACACACAGAGGTCCTCTTCCTACTGTGCCTACTTTTGGACAAATTTGTCTCCTACATTAACAGTGGATGAAGAGGTGCAGTAAGTCTGGGCTCAAATCTTAATGCTGGTACTAAAATTGATGGTTCCATTTTAGAAGATAAATTCTAAAATAATGTCAAGATCAAAAATTCTGGAAATCATGTTTTCAAGGCTTTTTATTAGAAAACTTAATTCTTTAAATAGAGTGAGTAGCCGATATCCATTCTTGAATGTTCTCAAGCAAATAATAGTAAGGAATAGCAAACTAGGATAATATTAGCGGGTGGTTTCCTACTTCATGCAAATTCTAGTTACCTCTCCTGTCCATCTATTTCTGGGCAGAAAGCAAGTGGGGGAAATCCATTTATTTTCACCTTTTTGGGGTTTCCCAAATGAGCTTCATTTACTTGTGTACAGGCAAATGCTAGAGAGAACAGCTTTTTGATTAGCATAAGCCAAGTGCTTGTCTGACAAACCAGGCAACCTGCCTCCTATGGCTTCTTTTGCACTTCAAAGTCCACAAAGATCACACCCCCAACTGGAAGTCACACGAGGCTCAAAATGACACAGATAGACAACAAGTAACGGAAATGCCCCAGATCCCCTTGGCTGCCATCCTTTCTGATAGACAACTTAGCGTTCTGTAAATAAAATCATAAATACTAAAGAAGTGATGAGACTTTCACAATGGGGGGTGGGGGAGGATCATCTGTTCTCATAATAAATATTTTGGTACAAATTCTTTTAAAAAAGTAGAAAAGCTTAGTACCTCGGGGTACTTTTTTCTAATAAAACCATACCTGCTTCAGAACTTGTTTGATTATAGCTGCTAACAATGCTGTTTGGTATCACTGGAGTGGAGGACGCTGAAATTCTTGACTGAGGTGCATTGGGATGGAATGAATTTCCTAAAGCCATGCCCGACTGACTGAGCATGCCACAGTTCCCGCTAGCCTGAATCTGATTTATTAAACCTGCAAGACGGTGGTTCGGGACTGGACTGTTACTGTGGACAAAGTTGGTATTTGCATTGTGGCAGTGCACAGCTTCCCCTCTCAAAGGTATGTTCTGTGCCAGGGAGTTCTGAAGAACACTGGAGTTCATGTTGGGATCTGTAAAATGCAGCTGGTTAGCAGAGCAAGGCAAAGCAGTATTTGAGCCCCCACACACCGGGGTACTATTGCTACTCAAGTGAAGTAACTGAGACATTGAACTGATGGGAAAGGAGCCCTGCCCCTGCTTCCTTAGCAGGTCGGGTCCAGGTTTAGGAACTGCAGAACTATCCACTTGAGACTGTCTGAGCAAGCTCAATACTGTGGTAGGCGGCTGTTTTCTTTTCCGCATTGAGTCTTTTTGCTGAGACATCAGCTTATCTCTTAGTGCTGCTCGACCACTTTGCCCTTCACCTGTTGGGAGAAGCATGTTGGCAGTAGGAGGGAACATGGTGTTTAAAGTGCTATGTCCTTCAGTGTTGCCGCTGCCGGCAACAGCTCCAGAATTGCTACTGCTGCTACTGTTGTTACCAGCAAGTTTGTTTTGATTTGCTAGCTGTGCTTTGGCTGCTGCTGAGAGTAAACTACTTGCTGGAAAGGAGGCAGCATTGTGCTGGTTCAAGATCTGATTTAAAGGCATTCCCAGCAAACCAGGCTGACTCTTGACAGAACCACTTCCGGCAGGTGCAGTAGGAAAGGCTGCACTGCTTGGGGTATTTAGTACATTACTCATTCCAGCAATTAATGAATTAGGGATATCCTTGTACTGGTGATATCCATCGGACTTGGTAGAAGGGCTTGATGGCATTGATGGTCTTGGGGACCCTATTGTTGACCTTGGTGACCTGGGTGGAACCTTAATACCACTGCACGTGGCCTGGGGTCCTACAGGTGGCATCATGAAATTTCCATGATCTGATGACGTGGAAGATGAACGTGATCTTTGGGGGGATGCCTCAATCCTTCCAATTCCAGTCCCCATCATGTGCACTGGGGATGTCACTGGAGAAGGGGACAGGGAGGTTGAAGCTGAATGCTGAACTCTTTGTACATGACTCCCATGATTCATGTGACCAGGTTTTACAGTTGGCAAAGGGAGATTACTTGGCAAAGGAACGACAGCAGGAGGCATGCTTACATTCATCACAGGTACCTGAGAGTGGACGTTTGAATGGAAATTGGTTGGATTAATGATAACAGGGTTCTGATTCACTGGTTTACTAGGAATAGGGTCAAGAATGCCAAGTGGATCTTTCTCGGATGTTAATGGCTTTTTCTGAAGAGCACAGGAAGGTGGAGGAGGGGGTGGTGGGCCTTGGGGTGGTTTGTGGTGGAACATCGATCGTGGTATCTCCATGTTAGTTGAAAAGTTACACATTGGTTTTTTCATTACTGGACTCTTTGTAGTCAAGGTTGGGGAGAGAGGTATATTAGTCCTTCCAGCCATTGCACAGGATGACTGTACAGGAGAACCATGGAGCATTACTGAAGGTGGAGAAAGTGGAGTCCTATTCAGGTGAATGGGGCTAGAATTGGGAGCGCCATGAAAGCCAGGATTATTTCTTGTGAAAACATCAGGGCTTCCAAGCGGGTCAGTCCTTGGAGAGATTGAGCCATCTCCATATATCTGGGATCCTGATGACGCTGGGCTGGGTAGGCCCCCATGGCTGCCACGGAATGGAGATTTCTGTCCATGTTCACTGCTGCCCAATCTCTGCCGGGGGTAGACGGGGTGGAGTTCCTGTTGCTGGCTCCCAGGCAGATCTTGTACATACAACCTTCCCATGGCATTAGGTGATCCAATCATTAACTTGAAGGGATGCTTACATTCGGGCATGACAGAATTTGTAATTCCTTCATGCGACTTATTTCTTACTGATCTTGGAGTTGCTGCCCGAGACGGTACTACTGGAGTTGCATCTGATGTGAAAGAGAAAGGAAGGGGAAAAAAAATCTGTTAACAGTTTCTCTTCTTTTGTAGACATATGCCAGTGGTGGGGTCTGGGGGTGGAGAGGGGAGAAAAGGAGGAAATACGGAAGAGAGGACATGGGAGATTTGCAAATAGAAATGATCACTCTAGGCGAGTAAAATTTTTCTGCAATTAGTATTAAAATTTTTAAGTGAAAAAATGTACACTTAACTCTTACAGGTGACCAAAGGTCCATAATAACTACTTATCTTACCTGCTACCCCCTGACTTGTTAATAAAGGAAGGGGATTTATATCAGTACACACTGATATTAGCCATTCTGATAGCATTAAGACTGTGCAAATTTGGGATTGGCAGGCCACACAGGAACGGCTAGCTTGTTGAATCTGAAAATTTTAAGAACAACTATCACAGAAATGGTAATCTGTGTGGCCTACTACTTTCACTGACTTAAATAAACTGCCACTGCACCAGAAAATCTGTACTCTCTCAATCTGTTACTCCACACTAAAATCGCCTCAGGACAGCTACCATAACACCGATCCCAATATTTCTTCCTGTGAGAGTAAAAAGAGTCTTAATTTCTGTCATGTAAGTGAATGGGATTCTGGCTCTTTTGTGGTGAGTCTGGTAACAACAGAAAACTACAATGATATTACAATCATGCTGAGTTTTACATCATGTCCGTGCCATCGTTAATTTACTTGCCCTTAATCAGTCATTACTGTAAAAAAGGTCAATGCCAATTAATTTAGGTAAAAGATGGCAATTCTTTTAGTAGTACAGAATTCTGGAGCAAAAAGTCAGTCCGAGTGCTAAGACCTTCAGACTAGGTTCCAATTGAGTATGCTCTTTTGGCACGAATACATTTCTCTCTGCCCTGCTTTTTAAAGCCCCGTCAGTTCTTTTGGAGATCAGAGAGAATACAGGAAACAAAAGCAAGCTGCCTCATCATACAGAATTTTCACTCTATCATGTTCGAATTCTAAGTTTAAGATTTTTTTTTAAGTCCCTCAGGATGTTTAACTATTTTATGAAGTTGTGTCTTCTAAAATAGGAAGAGCAGATAAAATGCATTTCATTGCCCATGCTCATCGGTTGGCTGGTAGGGGCTGCCTGGAGAGCTGTGCTGAGCGGACACTGAGCTGGAGCTGGTTCCATGAAAAACACTCCAATGCGCCTGTCTCTCATGGGCACAGGAGATGGAAGTGGCGTTACGCGTATTCCGTATTGATCTTTTTCATCGTGACCTACAGAACACGAGAGCAATTCCAAAAGCATTGCTGCTACGGTCATAGTTCCTCAGTGGAGGCATTTATGCCAAATAAAAATGTGCATAAACTTGTTGGTGTGATCAGGGGATTGGCTGCAGGCAAGTTTTTCAGTAATCGGTCTTAATTTCATTAGGGTTAAAAATCATTAAATTAGTGGGGGGGGGGGAGAGGTATAATTAAAACGGTGACTTCTAAGAGGAATCTACTGGGTCAGTTAAATTCAAGAGCGAGAGGCTAGCTCAGAAGGCATGGCCACTCTTTTGGATATTACAAATGAGTACTCTTGAGACATGTTTTCAAAAGACCATCAAAGGGTCTTATTAGGAGGAAGGTGTAAGAACATTGAAAGATGCATTGGTGGAAAAAAAAAAAGCTAGGAAATTTGCCCTAAGGATATTTCTTTTATGACAATGTACCTGTTCATTCAAGGGCTGGTCTGTGAGAGTTTCATGGGGAAACCTTACCCCACCAACCCTTCATTCTGATCTTGCCCCTTCAGAATTTCCTTTGACCCTAAACTCTAAGAACATTTAAGAGGAAAGCAATTTGAATCCCTCGAGAATCCCAAGATTGCCATTTTATTGTAATTAAAAAGCATACAATTCCTTGGGGGAGTATGAAATAAAACCTTCAGAAGTGTATAGACCAAGATGAAGGAGTTATTAAGAAACACAGTTTCACTGTAAAAAAGTTTTAGTAAAGGCTACTACAATTTTATAGCAGAATTTCTTTACTTACCCAGGTATTAACAAATATACTTAATTTCATTTTCCAAGGTATACTTGATTACATGAATAACATATTTAAGATTATATATGTGTGTGTGTGTATATATATATATATATATATATATTCTATATATTCCTAGAGAAATCTGGTCTTTCTCTTCCTAGCTTGGGGTTCGTATTTTTGGATAGAGCAATTTCTGGAATATAACATATAAAATGTTGAGAATCAATAGTATAAGAAAATTATAGCAGTTATATACAACATTGAAGTTGATTTTCTGTTTAAGAGAGATTTTTTTAAAGTTTGTAACTTAAGAAATAGTGCGTAAAAATTATTGGAGCATTGTGCTTGCCATACAGGCATTCCTTATTTTACTGCATTATGTAGACACTGCAGTTTTACAAATCTAAGGGAGGACATCCTTCCTCCAGCAAGTCTTTAGCATTTTCTTACTTCTTGTCTCCGTGCCACATTTTGCTAACATTCACAAAATATTTTCAACTTTTCCATCCTTCTATCGCACACTGAATAGATTAAATAGTATAGACTTAATTTTTTTATGTACTGGGAAACCAACGTGTGGTGCTTGCTTTATTGCAATGTGTGCTTTATGGTGGTAGGGAACTGAGTCTGCACTAACTCATGCTGTGGTATGCCTGCAAGAACTGTATTAGCGTCACTAGTATCATCATGAAATTCACTGTTATCTTCAGTATTAAAACTAGTGACTTGCAGTTTTTTTTTGGTATCTGTATATCTATCTATCAATTTGGTTGCTTACAACTCAAAATATTTAAAATATACATTGGCCATTTTTTATATCCAACATAACTTTGGGAATTAATTGTAGTTGGGAAAGACTTTCTTTCATACCTTGGGAACAGTTGTTATTACCATGTTTTAAATAACAGGAATACTAAACAGACAAAAGACAGGCTGTGAGGGGACATTATAGGTAGGTACTAAAGTACACAGGGCAACTGTAAATGCAAGTCATTCACCTAGTGATTTCATTTATATTCAAGTAGACCTTTCAAAGGAATAAACAGAAACTAGATATATATTTATGTATGTAAAAGAGTGATTACAACAATTACACAAATCTCTTTCGATTACTTAAACTTCAATTATACGATAGCATATTCTAAAATTTAGAGAGAACCATAAAGTTCCATCTGAAGGTAGAGACTGAATAGCAGTGGAAAGAAATCCATTAAAGTGTACGTGTTTATAGAAGATGGGGCTGTGCTGACTGGTTGTTATAGAGAGGGTTGCTGTGCATCAGAAGCAACTTGATGGCAGTGCGTTCTCTTTTTGTTTGTTTAGTTAAATATTTCCTTTTCAAGAATTAAACTTGCATTCATATGGATTACCAGAGACTTAGCAGGCGATTCAGTTAGGGTCATTAAAATGACAATAAGGGAGACTGGAGGAATTAGTCAAATTATATCATATGAAGGGAATACATCAGCAGAAAAAGAGTACGTGCACACACAAATGGAAAGGCAACATGAAAAATTCTTAACAATAGCGATATGTCAGGGTGGCAAGAAGATGGTAAATTTTAAATAATTTAATTTTAAATACCATTTTTAAATTGCCATTTAGTTAACTCTGGCCCATACGGGCATTACATAGGGCTCTTGAGGTCATAAATCTTTATGAAAACAGGAAGTCTCAGCTTTCTCCCATGTAGCGGTTGGTGGGTTTGAATCACCAATCTAGAGTTAGCAGCTCAATGCTTACCTAACAGTGCTACCACTACCACGGACACAATACCACTGTATTGGCAGAGACAGTGACACTGCTGGATAGGGTAGACTTGCTCCCGTGACTTTGTGCAACTGACACTCTCAAAGGGAGTGAAAAGGCCCCGTCTTTCTCCCATGGACATAGCTCGGGGGTTCAAAACGCTGATCTTGAGCTTAACAGCCCAGTGGGTTTAACATCATCAGCGCTCCAACTGCATTGCCAGGACTCCTTTAAAATTGTTACAATATATATATTCAAAATTACATAAGTGTAGCTTATTAAAAGAAAAACAAAACAAAGCAAGAAACCAAATAATTCTGTATGTACCTTACAGAAACCATGTCTCCCCACTGCCCCGTCCTGACTATTCCTGTTAAACTATGGCAGGTTATTGGCTAAGAGCACTACGCTAATTTTAGAAAGGATTAGCCATATTTTACCACAAAGTATTTCTCAAGTATTAACTAGGTTCATATTCATAAAAGAAGCTTATGAATATAAACTCATACTCAATGAATATATTAATCATAAAAAGAAAATGGTATCTTAATGGAGAAATTAGATGATCACATGCTTAATTAATCAAGTAATCATCAATAGGAATAGATTGATATCATATGCCTCCTGAGAAACATCATCACTTATGTAGCATTCCTACCAACAAGTTTGTGTATGTAGGAACATAATACATACACCCATCTGTAGTGTGTCATGTTTATATATAGATATACCAGAGCATATTATGTGACACAGTATCAGATAGGAGGGAAAGTAATAAGTACTGCCCTTAAAAGTTCCAGTTTTACATGAGTGAGTTTATTTCAAGCAAAATGTGCTTAATCATGTCATGATTAAGACCTTGCAGACAATGCCTACTGGTAATACACTTGCTTTTGTCTGCACAGAGTTAGGATTATTAGAAGAAAAAAAATTTTTAATCAAAACAATAAATTCTAAGGAGATATGCTGGGTCAGTTAAATTTGGGGCAGAGAGGCTGGCTCAGAAGTTTAGGTTAGCTCCTTTGTTGGGGGGTGGATGCCCAAGGGGAAATCTTCATAGATTTCCTTGAAGAACAGAGGACAATAAAGGGAAGAAGTTATAAGAAAACCGAAATTCCTCAAGGAATTCCTAGTCAGAAATGACCAGAAAAGTTTCTTTGAGGAATTTTTCTTTTCTTTCACGACAATGTAACTGCCAAGTTTTCAAGTAGAGAGAGCAAGGGCTGTCCTTGGAGAATTTCAGTGAGAACACTTATCCGATCTAACCCCCAGCATCCCTTAAAGATACCAAAACTTGGTTTTGACCTGCCTTTAATGGAAGTGTGCAGATGTCTTTGGGGGAAGAATTAGAGAGATGGAAATATCACCTTCAGAAGTGTATAGACTTCGATGGAAGATCTATCAGGAAGCAATAGATTGACATTTTGATATCTATTTAATAAGGGTGTCTTTAGCAAACTCTTTAATTTACCATTATACATACACCTGAATATTAGGCATATCCAAAATGAGGAAGAATGCGGAAGACTTGCCTGGACCTTTTTAAAAGGTCAATTTATGAGAGACTTAAACAGGTTGGGGAACTGATCTGGAAGAAACAAACACAATAACTGAATGCAGTGCAGAATCTTTGACCTACTCTAGATTAGAGAAACAAACACTCTTGGGGTTTTAAAAAGGCTATAAAGGGCACTATTGGGATAAAAGAAAAATTTTAAATATTTAAGTATATTGTGTAAGAGATGTTCTTGTGTGCTGGGATATTCGGAAATGAATTCACAGTATCTACAACTTGCCAAAAAGTCCATCAAAAGAAAAAAAAGTACAAAAGCTTAGGAGGGACTAAGAAGCAAATGAGACAAAATGAACAAAACTGGTGAACCGAGGTGGGTACTTGATGTGGCATACTTGCAATTTTTCTGTAAATTTTTGAGTATGTGTGTTTATGTACACACGAGGGTAATATCTCCCAGCCCCCAAAATCAGAATTTTTTTTCACAACTATGAATTAAAGTTTTTTTTGTTTTTGTTTTACAAAATAACCTTATCCCTGCCAAAGGACTCTCCATTATACTTAATATATTTGTCAAATGAGTGATTCCATTCTTGGAAACAATATTTCACACTCATCTGTTTGGATGGCTAACAGCACCTCCCTTGCTCTTTTTTTTTCCCACTCTACTCCATCTTCATCAAATTGCTGCCCTTTCATGTCCCTCTTCATCTGAGGAAACAAAATGAAGTCATACAGGGACGGTCGGGTGAGTAAGATGCATGGTAACGAGAGGCATTTGTTTTTTTCCAAAGACTGGAGCACTGAGATGGCTGCATGAGCAAGTGCTTTGTTGTGGTGGCAAAACTGTGCGTCCTGTCTGCCACAGACCAGGCCTTTTGTTGTCCCGGTGCACACTGTCACAAAAAAAAAACTGTCACACAGTTTTTTCAGAACCTCTAAAGAGAAAGCTTGACTAACACCCCTACATGTTGGAAATAACTCCAAATGCACTACGAGGTGACATTTTTGTCTGTTCAGAAAGTTAATGGGGTGTCTAGAATGATAATTGTCATCAATTGACGTTTGACCGTTTTTGAAATGAGAAAACCACTTGTAATACTTTAGTTTTTCCCATGGAGAGTCCTTGGAAGTTGTATCAACATCAAAATAGTTTCTGCGATAATTTTCCTGAGTAGAAAACGAAACTTCACAGCCGTAAGCTGTTCTCTTAAGTTGGCCATCACACCAAAAGCGAGTTTGGAGCAAAACTACTCTAAAACATTAACTACGACCAGGGAGAACCTTCCTAGGTGATGCCACTGGGTGCACTAACTCAAGAGTGAGTTGCTTTATACTGGCCTAGTGGTAAAAGTGCTTACGATGACATCTCAGCACTGCCCAGTGCAATTCCAGTTTTGGGTAAAGTGATCAGATTTTGAGCGGTACACCATTGACCAGGGGGGAGGGGGGTTCTTGATTAAAATTTGGTCTATATGGAGCAACAAAAATGTTCATAGAATGCAAAAATAGTGCTGTAATATATTTATTTAATTTTAAATTCCATGGGATGTGGGACAAATTATTAAAAAGCTGGACATCTGGTCACCTTAGTTTTGGGGGATGTAGCCCCTCGTGTGTGTGTGTATGTGTGTGTGTTACAAAGTTCTTACAGTGATTTCTGTTCAGCATGTGCTCAGTGAGTGAAGAACAATGCTGTGAGTTCCTGAACTACTGCATAGGAGACTTGATACCGGACTTTCCAATCTCAATACCAAGAAACAGACTATATTTGGTTGCTAAAAGGAGGAACACTTTCTCTTCTGTTAGCTCAGCTATACACACTTGCACAGCATTTTTATGTGCTAATTAGTGTTTATTCTGCTTTTTTAACAAGGTGATCTGGACAGGAAATTTGGGGAAACAACTTTCTGGTAGTCTTTTTAAACAAATTTACTATTTGTAGTAAAATGATAGAACATGTGGAACTTAAAAGCATTGTGCCTATTTGAAAAGTAAGAGGGGGGCATGCTTGGCTCATTGATTTCTAATGATTCCTTTTCTGGAGCAGAGTGGGAGGTAGGCATCTGTCAACCCTTCACCACTGTGACTTACTCGTCCCTCCTCCAGGACTGGTGAGCACCAGAGAAGGATGTGGGGCTTCCATGCTTTTATGAAGTGTGGCCACTGCAATGATCTTCCTTTTGTGTATGCAGAGCTTGGTGACATCTTCGTCGGCTTTCACATCTTCTGCAGTTCTCTGCTTCACAGCAGCTCCGGGATCAAAATTAAACACCTGGAAAAAGCACAGTCTTTGTTTAGAGTATGTCTGTTAAAACATTCAATAAAAAGATAGGCCTTCTGAACAAAACCAAAAAAAATCTACTGTGAATAGATGCCATAAATCAGAATAAAACTCTGTCCAGCTTTTAAATTTAAGATAAGCAGTCTTTTAATTTTAAGATAAGCTGTCCTATATAATTTAATAAATATTTCTGCTCAAGATTTTTAGTTGTAAAGTGACTAATTAAAATTACTTTAAGTCTAAGAGACTGAAGAGGAATAGAAAGCTATGTTGATTGTTTCCTATTTATATATTTTTCATGCTGTAAGAGTATAATAAATGATGAATGAGCTAAAAAAAACAACACCCCGGGCTGAGCCCTGGTGGTGTAGTGGTTGAGTGTGGGACTGCGGTGCGCGGGCTTGGCGGTTCAAATCCAGCAGTGGCTCTCAGGAGCAGCGCTGGGTAGCTCCCATGACCTCCAGAGAGCAGTGATGCCCCCCCAAAAAAACAACACCCCAAACATAAAGCTATTATTTCTACTTGCCAATATTTTCTTTGTCCTCATTTTATTATTATTATTATTATTATTATTATTATATTTTCACTCATATTTTATATCTCAACTTGAAATTTTGGTAAAATACATGAAATTATCTTTTTGGAGTGAGGAGATATACACACAAGTAAAAAAGGAAAGCATTGTCTGTTAATATTTACCTCTAAAAATAGCACGAATAATGGGACAACTAGAGAGCAGTGACCTGTTTCTCTAGTAAATAATACGTTGCTATTTTAAATAATCTTACTTTTTATTTTGTACAGCAGCAACTCAGTTTCACACCTTGGCTACAAAGGTTCAGCTTTGGGCTTTGAGAAGAGATTGGTGGCAGATTTATCAACACCACCTACCAACACTAGCACTAAAAATAACCCGGCAGATTTGAGCAGCCATGGCAGAGCACAAGTAGTGCTCTAGTGAAAAGGTACAAAAATGATTCTAATGAGACACTTGTGAAGGAGTCAGGTTTGCCACCTAAGAAAATGACTCTTAGATTTGAATGACTTATTCAGCATTCCAAAAGATGGGCAAGTGATGCTGAATTAGGAAAAAATTTAAATTGTGTGACTGTTTGGAAACATTTATAGAAAAACAAAATACCAAATGATAAAAGCACATATATTATACACCTTAAAAAAAAAAAGGCAACAACAAACTGCTGAGAGATCTGTTGTGAAATGATTACCTTGGGAAGGATAAGAGGACATTCCAAGCCACACTTGCATGTTCCGTCAGTAAGCAGGTATGTTTTAACCTGCTCCAAGCAAGATAACAAAGACCCACTGGGACTGTAAAAATAGTTTAAGAAAAAAATCAGGAAATAATTCTGACTGCAAATATTATATGAAAACAGGCATGATTTATACTTCTCCTACTGTCCTTCACAGGATAATATTTTCCTACCAGGGAAAATCATTTTCTTTGTCAATATTATGTTAGCTACTAAATTACAGTCTCTAACACTATAGCTCTTTCTTTAGAAGCAAAAAATTTTCTCAGGAAAATACACATCTTCATAGGAAATAAATTCTTTTGAGAACCAGGAGAACTGAAGATGAATTGAAGATGGGAAAAGTTCTTTAAGGAAGACTTGATCTACAGAAAGGACAAGTAGAATGTGGGGGAGGGGGGAGGGAGGGGGGGGCGAAGCAAGCAAGGAGAGCACTCCACAAACAAAATCATTACCATTTTAAATGGGAAGAGCTGTTTAATACGGTTTGAGGGAAAACCGCAATTTAGGAACACGTTGGAAGGCAAACCAGAAACTCTGAAATCTCCCCAAGTTGGACCTCACAAGCACTTCTCTTTCACTCTTAGAGTGGAGACCCACGCTGGCCCGGTGCAGGAAGAGGGCTCTCCTTCTTTCCTCAGCACTTCCTCCCCGAGTTGCTTTGACAATGGACAGAGCAGTGTAGCCCAACTCACAGCAGAGAGGTCTAATTGCAGGAAGAGCCAAGCAGAAATGACAGAGGATGGGGCTTTTTGAGGGAGGGAATTTCAAGTGATACTGCAGGCTGATTCAGAGGCGCCATTAGGACACGGTGACTCAAATCTACAGATCAGGTAGTGAAATCAGCATGATGCAAATCTTCATTGTTGCCATTTACAAACAACAATGATACTTAGTTTCCCTCTCTCTCATTGCCATCTAATTTGGTCTGACTCATGGGGACCCTCTAGGATAGTGTTGAACTGCCCTTCTGAGACTGTCACTCTTTAGGGGAGTAGAGTGTCCTCTTTCTCTCATGGAGCAGAGAACACGCCCTCGGACTACTGGCCTGCCCTTGTAGTGGGCCCCTCTCTGCCATCAGGGATCCTGTGCGTTTCCAAGGCTGTAGTTCTTGCCAGGAGCAGATGCTTCCATCTGCTTTCCCCACAGGTGTGCCCCATGGACCTGAGGTCAGCAGCCCACCATGTGGTCAGCTCTGCCCCCAGAGTCCCTCTGCAGGCACGTCATTCAGTTCAGTGCCATCACGCCAACCTCTGCTTCTCGTGAGCCTGGAGGACAGGCTGGCACTGCTCCTGGGAAGTTCTGAGACGAATTCTGATAAGGGTAGAAAGAAAGCTTTATCTTTCTCCCATCTAGGTATATAGAAAATCTAAATTAAACCTTTCACTAGTATTTCCCGGCCCCCCACGCCCCGGTAGATCGCAGGTTTCCAAGCTTACTTGGCCTCACTGCAGATATTTTTCTTTTTAAACTCAGCAGCCGACTAGCAATTAAACATTTTTTTGTACTACAACTCATAATCCAGGATAAAGTATCGGTAATACTGCTTTTGCAAGCCCCCTGGACTGTTGCAGGGCCTCCAGGTGGTGGTATTGCCCATTTTGGGAAACACTGCCGTAGATGCTCTATAAAGACCAACTCCCTATGTTACAGACCTGCTTTCCTTCATAGGAAAGCAGAGCAATTAAGAGGTCTTGGGGAGTCTTGTAATTTTGTTACCAAACAGCAGCTTCATTATTTTCCCATATAAGAAGTTCGTGAGTTTTGTGAAAAGCAACAGCCCGACATTCTGCAGAGAAATATTTAAGGACTGAGTCCTAAAATAATTTAGTCTTAAAATTAAACCGAAGACAAGTAGTCTGGACTCCTATTCGAGCCCTCTGCTCTAAACACTTTAAGAACACTTCCTCTCAATCACTCAGTTGGTTTCTTTCCTTCAGTTACAGCTCTTTAATTAACTTTGGAGAGTAATAATTAATGTAAAACTTAGTTACAAGGCTCGGGGCACAAAGCTTAGAAGAGTGGAAGCAGGTGGGAAATGCAATGTGTAGCCTTGATGCCGCCCTCGGGCGGAGCAGCTGGAAACGTAACTTAAAAATGAAAGCACATTGCACTGCGAAGAGGGAGCTACAGATGCAGGGTAGCCTCCTATATAGACTGAAGCAGCAAAGTAAGGAGTGACAGACAAACAAATGACGTTCATGCTGGCTTCATTTAATTTGAAAGTGTTTTTACCTATCAGGGAATGTTAGCTTCCAAAATAATTCTGAGCATACAGATTTGGACATGAAGAACTCACATTAACAGGGTTATCAAATAATGATGTCTATTCAGACTTGGAAACTCATAAACAAGATAACTGAGATCCCAGACCTGTTTTTTTTCCCTCTTAGCAATCTGAAAAGTTGAGTTGCCCTTCATATGTATTAAACTATACAGATTTTACAGCCTTTTGCTGTAAGCAGAATATATATCTGCTCTTTACAAACTAGAAAATGACTATGCACAGAAAAGTACATTATAAAAAGATACTCTGGCCCTTTTTAAACAGCGTTGGAAATAGGACGAGTTAAAGAAAGTTATTTGGTTGTGTGTTCTCCATCATGTCTAATTAAGCTAGGAGATGAAGGCCGTATTCCTTGTCTTTTTAGCCTTTCACCTCAATTAATATAATGTACATCTTTTAATGTTACAGAGAAAAAAGTGGTGAACACGGAATTTCAATTAGGAATTAAATTTAGCTCAAGGCACTTCTACAAAACAAAAATATAACTTAGAATGTGAACTGACTCTCTGAGTCATTATGGTATGAAATGCTTTGTATTTCTGTAACAAAATACCTCTTTCATATAAATCCATCTTTGGAGGAATAAAGGACTAGGTTGGATAATATAATAATACAAATAGTATAATACAATAATACAAATAATAACATTAGAAGTAATCGTTTAAGGATGGAATTTAATGTGTTCTAAAAAGTTCTATTTTCAATTATGTCACAAAGACAGATTGAATGCCACAAATGATGGAACTTGGCAATTATATAATAAATAAGACTAAAACTACTTGCTTAGTTATTCCATTTAATTTATTCTACGGGAGATATATGTCATCAAAATTGAAACAGGGGGGCTGAGCCCTGGTGGCGTAGTGGTTGTGCGTGGGACTGCGTCCCACTGGGATGGAGGTTCAATTCCAGCAGTGGCTCCACAGGAGCAAAGGCTGGGCCTCCTACTCCCACCACCAGAGGGCAGTGATGCCCCCCCCCCCAAAAAAAAATTGAAACAGGAATTTCTGCTTTATTTGTGTAATTTTTATTTGTGAGAGGAAGAACCATTTCCATCAGGGCTTTTTCTTCTTAATTACCATATGCAAGTGAATCGAGTAAAACCTGAGCAGAAAAAAAATCAGAAATTTATTTTTAGGTATTATCAGGCAGGGAGAAACATAGCAACTGAAACTACCTATAGATAAACAGACTCAACCTTATATCAGACAGCCAACTGAAGCATTGTGAGGAAGAGAATCACATTGTCAAGAGATACTGGGTCTATTTTCAGTATTTTTTCTTTCTCCTGTGAATGTGGTAATGATGCTTTTTGTTTCTTTTAGAAATTCCCATATTTGTTTCTTTATCCTTTTAGTTTGTCAAGAGAGAGATGCAGAATGACACCTTCTTTTAGACACAAGTAATGCACAAAACCTCTCTCTGGTAACTTAAAGCAATTTACATTGCTAAACAGTGCAGAATAAACCAACTAGAATATTTCTAGCACAAAGGTCATTTATTCACATTTACTTAACATGCTATCAGTCATGGCATTTTGCTCATGGAAAAGACACTACTACCTTAATCTCAGGACTGCAATCTTGAGGCAGCACAGGTAATAAGAAAACTCACCTGACATAGAGCACTCCATTTTGATCCACTCGACGCTGCCAACCCACAGGAACTTGTATAGCTGGAAGACATCCATCCTTGTCCCCTCCGTCACACTCCTTGCCTCCATTCATTTTCTGTGTCTGCTTGGGACTCTTCAAAGATATCAGCAATAAGATGATATCCTTATCTTACATGGCATGGTGGCCTTCAGAGACAGGCCAGCCCAGCACAGTGTTTCCCAGACTGTACAAACTGCAGTGGGAAGTCCTTAAAATCTGCCATTGTGATAAATCAGTTTCCCATTATTAGTCTACATTAAATAACTGAGATTTAATTCTCATAGGTGGTCTACATGGGTAAAAATGAATGATTCTGATTAAGGAAAATCATAATTCATCAATGCTGGTACCTGCCTGAAGGGGTTGTATGTGTGTAAAGTTTTTATTTCAACATTTTGTCTTGAACTTTGATGGCGGCCTAAAATAATCTCTATTGTTTAGAAACCAGTCTCATTGCTACAGTGCGAGTCAGTTATTATTTCCAGGTTCTACCCGTCTTCATCGGCCACATTCTTTAAAGTTTCTCTCTGTCTTCCAATCTGAATCCAAGTTGGTGCAGGTTGGCTCATTTGATGTTTTCATGTCTTCAAAAATTCCAATAAGATAGCCTGAAACATATATAAACATACAAACTGTATATTTAGCGTTGAAAAACCAAGAAGGCACACTATTAAAAAAAAAAAAGAATAAACTACCAAATGTACCAAACCACTTTGAGGTTCTCTGTCATCATTATGTGATGAATTCAACTTATTTTCTTCTTTCAACTTGATTTACTTACTTCAGTTATACCAATTTGCTTGTTCTTCATCATACCTAACTTTGTAATTACTATGTATAGAGCCATAATTATGGTTTCTTTTTCTCTCTCTCAAACACATTCTTCCTCTTAGCTCAAATAAAAATACATCCATTACCTCTTATGACCTAAAATCGGAAAATTGTGAGCTACATTTTATTCATGCCTTAACGCTATATATTTCTGTGATTAATTTTTCTTTTTCAGTTTGTATATTGACCTAAATAACAGCTTTCTTTAAAAAAGAAAGAGGTATGTGGGGGTGGGGTGGTGGGGGGGAGGGTGGTGGTGGGAGGAGGGGGAAAGAAAGAAAAGGGAAATAGAGTGTGGTCTCTAATGTAAGACAAGTTTGTTATCTCAGTGTAACTGATCACCATGTTCACCAGAGGGGAAGTTGTCTTATAGTCAAGAGGTTATAAAATCCCTTAGATTTGGGAATGCACTCTTAATTTGTTACGTTACCAGGTCCAGTTTGCAGAAGGCATATTGGCTTGAAACCACAGGAATCAGTGTTAGTATGGAATATTTATACAAGTCATCTTGATGGGAATATTAAATACAAAAAAGGTGACAAAATAAAAAATGCTTTATTACCCAGTCCTGATAGAGAATATGATGCCATAGTTAGCAGCATTACTTGTTGTTGTAAACTAGCGTTCAAAGATTAATTTAATATATGATATTGGTTACTTTGTGGGCCTCATGAAACTACATTAAAAATAAACTTGAAAAAATAATTTGTTTTATGTGATACTTTTCATGATAGCATCATCCACAGACTAAAAAAAATGCTGTATTAAAAAAAAACTTGGATGGAAATACAGAGGAGGTGGAAAATTGTTAGATGATTTAAGACTCATATGGAAGTATGGATTTAAAACTGTTCCATGAAATTTAAATGAATCGATCTACTCTTTTAGGCACAAGGTTTCAAAACTGCAATTGAACTTAATCAACAATTAGAAGTATACATAGACACAGTTTACTACTTAATAATCTAAGTGTCTACACACGTTCCTAGTGGCCCAAACATTGAATCTTCCAGCTCTCCCGTGTTGGAGCACTGCACTAGGCCAGCAGAATATTGCATTATGGGCAAGGTTCTCATACACTCAGAAATAACCCTTATTTGTAGACTCATCTCTCAGACAAGCTAAAGGTATTTCAATGCAGCCTATACTCACTTAATGGAAGGCCAGGAATGGTGAGTGAGTAAGGAAAATACTAGCAGGTCATGGGACAAACAGCAACACTGTTTCGGGGACACTGTGGACTATAAAGGCTCAGTTTCAGTCTCAAGCGACTCATTTGTATGGCGAGTCCA
Organism: Nesogale talazaci; assembly: GCA_004026705.1. Taxonomy (NCBI): domain Eukaryota; kingdom Metazoa; phylum Chordata; class Mammalia; order Afrosoricida; family Tenrecidae; genus Nesogale; species Nesogale talazaci. Next base: position 93,798 of record PVJH01006217.1, read on the forward strand.
CTCCATTCAACCTGTCCTATGAAAGGCAGACAAAATACCCAAAAGTGGTATCCGTCCATTGCACTTTCAATGATGACCCCTGTTAATCACTTAAGCCTAAACCTGTTCGTCCCACAGTTAGTGAGCCTCTCCTGGCTACTGTGTTGGGTACCAGGAGTACAAAGATGGTACGGTTCCGCTTAATACAGAAGGGCAGAGAGGGCAAAGGGAGGGGAAGGTATGGAGGGAAGACAGAGAATTCTCAGGCAACAAGGCAGGGTCTGTCCCAGTTCTAAGGAGCTCCCAGTTTAGCAGAAGATGTGCAGAGAGTTGAAATTCAGACCATATAGGACTCTTGGCTGTGTAACAAGCTAAGCACTCTTAGGACTGAATGTGCTTCAAACAAACAAACAAAAAATTTCCCTTTTCATGCCTATTTATTGCATTTCCAAAAGAAATCTCTTGAAGTGGTTTCTGATTATTAGACTGGACCCACGCCCACTTTCCTTACTTTGGATATTTCCGATCATTTGATGCCTATTTCTTATCTGCCTACCCTTATATGTGGCTCCAATTTCCCCGAGACTGGCTGGCTCTCTCCATTAAGTAATTTGTGGATCTGCCAGATAATAACATTGGAGTGATTCATGCCAAATGTCTCCCTCACATTTCAGTAGTCATAAATACAAACATTGTATGGCCTGGTTTTGCTTACACCAGCAGTTCCCAGAAAGATCAGTCCTGGGACAAGCATCACCACTTTCACTAGTGACACCTGGGGGTATTTGTTAGAAATGCAAATCCACAGGCCTGTCCCAGACACACTGATTCTGAAAACTCGGGGCAATCCATTTCAGAGCACGGCTTCCAGGTGCTTGAGACACTTGCTTCAGTTTGAGAATCACCACCTGTGACCAGCTGGGGCCCTTCCCAGGACACAGACCCCCTTCTTTCCATCTCCACCCAGTGGCGGCAGCGAGCACACAGTCTCCTATGGCCCCGCCTAAAATGATCCTTTTCCACCTTTTCCACTCTTTCAGTCTTTTGGGATAGCAAGACTATCTGGGCTGCAGTGGAGAGGCCCACGAATCATTCTTCTACTAGTTATTTAATCTGTAAATGGCACTGTTTTCCTGATTGCCAATATCCACTTTCTGAAATGAAAAAGGTCAGCTTGAGGGTGAAAATGAATATTCACTTGTAATCTTACGAATCAAAATCAAACTCACGACCATCGAGTCAATGCTGACTCATGGTGACGCCCTGCGGCTTTGTCAGACTGTATCTCTTTGGGGGGTACAAGGGCTTCCTTCCATGGAGCTGCTGGGTGGTTTCAAACAGACAACGGTGAGGATCACCGCCCAGTAAGTAACTACTACACCGCAATCTTACTTCTGAATAATAAACGCTGTAAATATGAATACATCTTCTTTCAGTCATCGCTTTTTAGCTTTAAATGCACACACAATAAAAATAAGAGAATAATAAGCAATAATGTGAGGCAATTACAAATCTACAATGTAAGCATTTTTTCTTTAAATAAGACTTAAAATACATAATGTATAAGTCAAAAACAACCCCCTCCATTCCCACCCTGTTTACCTTTTCAGTCTCCTCTTTTAGTATTACAATTCTGGTCTGTGTCTTTCTGGGCCTTGTTTTCATATACTTTTTCCATATATGGGTATACACACAGTATTTGGTATGGCTATGTGTGTTTTAAACTTTACATAATAAGATATGGGAAAAATAATCCATAACTTATCAAGGGTTTGTGAGGGAAGGTGGGTGGGGGAGGAAAGGAGAAGAAATGGGGAGCTAATATCAGGGGTTCAGGTGGGAAGGGAATGCTTTGAAAAAGATGATCGTGGCCTATGTGTAAATGTGTTTGACATTTTGGAGGGCTGAATAGATTGTGCTAAGAGATGTAAGAGCCCCCAATAACGAATCTTTTAAAAAGACAACAAAAACCTTTATATAAAAGCTATTACAAATAGATCACTCCACCTCCTGCTTTTAAAAACTTAATATTGTTTTGAGAGCTATCACTCTATGGATATATATTGATCTAACTCTATTTCTGATATATAGATCCAATGCATTAATTTTTAACAATTGAATAGTATTCCACCATTTGATTACACAGCTATTTATTAAGTGGTATAGCAATTACACTAATATTGGATTGTAGGCTGTGGACACTTTCAACTTCACAAACATTGCCAAATTGCTCTCTAAAGAAGAATCGATTCCATTTCAACTTTTTCTATGTGTGAATGAGGGGTCTCTCTTTCCTGTTAAATATTGACTGATTACATTTTGTACTTTTATTTTCTTCCTGAGCAGTTCCTAGGGCACCAAACCTTTTCCCAATGTACAATTATTAGTTAATGGTCAGAATTTGGTTGAATATTTATATGAAACATATTTCCCTTTAGTGCTCAGATTTTCTCCCAAATTTTAACAGTTACAAAGAAATCTGAGTGAAATATCTCTGGACTATAGATCTGCGCCTATCCTGATAATCCACTTAGAATTATTTGTTAAGATAGAACTGTGTAATTTTAGAACTCTGACACATTTCTTAAAGTGCTAGGAGGATAGTATTAGGTAAGCATCTCAGATTATGTTTCCCAGTGTTTTCAAACAAATGTCGTCTTTTACTATGCATAAAAATCTATTCTACTTGCCACTAAAATTATGACAATTTCATCACTTCAGAGACACACCATCCAACATTCAGTCAAGCTTTATTTTTATAGTCTGCATTTTGTAGCCACATTCCCCCCCCCCTTTTTAGAATTCAACATTCAATATGATACTACTATGTTTTGAAAATATGTTTTACATATTCTGTCTCTCACCTTCCCTAAAGATTCTGTTACAACCAGTCTGCCAAGCTTATTGCTTGGCTTAAGTGCAACAGACACAGGCTAAAACAGAGAAGATGCGGAGATTTGAAAAGTAACTCCCTCTCATTAGAATATAGGCATTTAAAAAATTTATTTCACACCATGTTTTAAGCAATAATAATTTAATTAAAGGTGTGGTGGGCGAGGGGTGGTGTGTGTATTCTGAATAGGATATCTGAAAGGATTCTAGTCATGTGCTGCTTGTCTTGCTTCTTTTCAATATGAACATTGCTTCTTTGGGAGAACTGGCTTTTGGGAAATGAATTTTAGTGACTTCATTTCTTCTTGGCAGAGGTGACTTCTTCTGGGTATTTAGAGTCAGATTTGATGTCATCATCTCAGAGAGGTTAGGTACCTCATCACCTAACATTAATGCTCTGATGCTAATTCATGAACTGGGCTTCCCCGTCTCCCCCCTTTTTAACTTCTTTAAATCAACTTTATTAACATTCTTGCTAACCCAAGAATGAATGTAACTACTTTAGGCAATGTTTAAAGTCTCTTTTAAGTTAAACTCAAAGAGAACACAAAGACAATGTATCAGAAAACACAGCATGAAACTAAGTAAATAGCTATTTTTCATAAAGCCCTAAAACATTGTAACACCAAACAAATGTCATAAAATCATTTGAACAATGCCAACAAAACAATTAAAGTGATAATAATAAATTAATTTTTTGAGTTATATGCTTTTAATATACCCCACTACAATGACATCAAATTCATCCTGTACCCCAAGGAGATTTCTGAATACACCTTCAGACAGAAGAGACACTCTGTATATTACTGACTTGTCAAGATGAAGCAATGAAAACTATATAAAACATCAATATTTACTATACTTCTTAAGTTTAACTGATCATTTATATTTTTATATTATGATTATAAACTCATCAGCTCATAAAATATTTAAAGATAAGTCCACTCACTCCATTTCTACAAGTATGAGAGTGAATGTTTCATGTTCTCCAATTGGGAACAAATCCTATATAAATCATGGATCTATACTTGAACTCCAAATCAATGTACATACATGTGTATGTATCAAAAGATTTAAGTAAATGGATTAAAACATAACAACTTCAATAGGAATAGGGAGCAATGACTGAGTGGCTACTAGGTGATTATTATTTGAATGGGTAATAGGTGAATAACCTCATAATCATTCCATCACCATAAAATGTGTTGATTGGTTATGAGACACCCTTTTTGACTTTGTTTCCCTTTCTATTACCTTCACCAGCATATCAATTATTTAAGCAGCTCCTTCATAGTCTTTAGCTTGCCCCTCAATCTTCTCCCCATCTAATTCAATTTCATACACATATTCAAACTTTTTATTTATGATCATACTTATCCTGGTTATGCCTTCGTTCACTTTTTTAAACCTTTCAATAGATTAACTCCATGTGCACTCAGGTTACATTTTGCTCTTATCTTTCTTGTCCAACCTTCTCTTCCAAACATAAACCGAAGACACATTCCATCTAAGAGACCCAATGTCTCTCTCAGGCTTCACTAACTCAGCTGAAAAGACACCCAGCATATTTACATTTGTTATGTATAGTTGTACTAGGATATCCAACATATCTTTCCTGCTCTTGGAACTAGTGCCAGATTCCCCTGTTCTTACAGAGACAATTTTAAATTTCCCTTCTCGACACAAGGGTTCACATTCATGTAGAGAGGCTACATTTATTTCACATCAACTCTGAAAATACAAAAAAAAAAAATTCCTGAGAGCAGGGCTTGGCCTCTGAGTCAAGGTAATTATCACTCTAACCCACACTCACCTGTTCACAGGAGAATTCTTCGTATCAGACCTTTTTACTACAAAAATTCAGCAACTTCACGTTCTATTAACACAGAAGCCTTCTGGGAGTTAACTGCTAAGCGTGACAGTTAGTCAATGGCCTACAAGCGCTTGGAGGCTTGTCCCATTCAGAGGTGGGATCTACTATTTTCCATCATGGAACTTGGAGGATGAGAGAATGGGGGGGAGAACTAATCTCAGTCAGGCGAGTCGCAGGTTTTAGCACCATGCGACCCCGGCATGAACTGTCCCTAGCTGAGTGCAGCCTCACCTATCAATCCACAGACTCATGAGTATTATTTCCAATAACCAAAATAATATTGCAACCCACCTGCTGGTCTGAAATGGCGTCTCACTTATAATCAGGGGAGTGCTGAGGGCAGTGTGGCATTTCTGGCTATGGTCCATGCACAGGAGGCACACTGTAGAAGAATTCTGGCTCTATCCCTGGGACAAGTTTTTACATTTCTTTTTATTTTACAAAACGGAGATGGATACCTTCAAGGGATTGTTGCCCTTGACATCTTAAAACAGTGTCTACAACCACCTACTAAGTACCCACATTGTGGTCATGTAAACACAGCCACTGAAATCATATTGCAAAAAAGTTAATAGTGCTGGGGTCTAGGCATTGCTAGTAGTGAGTTGAAGACACATTACAAAGTGCCATGACCGATTTTAATCTTAATTTTCAAATTACTGCTGCTACCTGGAACTAAGAACAGACGGCAGTGTTGGGGTTCAGGCTCAGCAGTCACGCTGAGAGAGAAAGAGGAGGCAGGACATGGTCTGCTCCTGCACAGAGGACAACCCTGGCAGTCCTAGAGTCGCCGTGAGTGAGAATCAACTCTGTGACGACGGGATTCTCGCCTACCAGTGCCTGGCCCTGGCTACTGTGAACATGGGTGGGTTTTTCTCTTTGTTGCTTATCACTATCTTCTAAGTTTTATATAACAAACAGGCTTGGCTCTTAGGAAAAAATATTACCTCTTAGGAAAAAATATTACCTCAAAAACCATTAGATGCAGTATCTAGAGAATTATTTAGAGCCATCGAGTTGATTCTTGACTCAGGGGAATTTTGCCCGTCAGCGTAAACCTGCCCCATGGGCTTTCTGAGGCTGTACTCTGATGGCAGTGGATTGTCAGAACTTACACTGGCCATTTTTGGGTTACCATCTGAGCGCTAAACCTTTGTACCACCTGAACTACAGAACAGCTAGCTGGTTAATGGTTCCTTGATTCTGGAAAACAGCGAAAAGCTTTCCATAAGTAGAAACCAGTGTTCTACTATTACTTCTTTTTGTGTGTTAACCAAATGGAGGGAAATAGAGAGAACCAGGAAGACCACATGAATATCCAGTCTTTTCCCTTCATATGACTGACTACAAGTCACTGAAGTTTCTCTTTGCCATCCTATATGCTAGCCCCCTGCAAAAAGCAACAAGTGAAAAGTGAGGGATAGGCAAGCAAAAGTAGACAACGCTTACTCTGCCTTGCCTGCTTTTTAAATTGTTTTAATTTGGGGGCATCACTGCCTCTGGTGGTCATGGAAGCTACTCAGTGCCGCTCCTGAGAGCCGCTGCTGGATTTGAAACGCCAAGCCCGCGGGCCGCAGTCCCGCACTCAACCACTTACGCCACCGGGGCTCAGCCGCTTGCCTTTCTTAAAACCCAAATATAAATTACCAGTTTCCAAAGACTGATGTTTAAAAAAATCGGCAAAGAACTGTTATTTTAAAGAATAGTAAAAGGTCGTTCCTGGGTTGATTCAGAAGTCACCTTAATTCTGACAGAAAAATTATTTAAGGTTTATTTTGATAAATTAGCAAGAAGCACATTTTATTTTATTTTTTTGCTTTTTGTGCAGGAGAATAAAGTTTCTCTTAGGGAATATTGATAAAATAAGTAGTTCTGTATTTATAGGATCTACTAAAGAATGTACTAAGCACGTTGTAAGGGATACTTATCATCCATTACTGGTGTTTTGGCCACTCAAATGCAGTTCAATATATGCAGGTCAAATCACTGCTGAAAATTGATTTACCTTATATTGCTTTTCCCAAAACTGGTCTTCAAGAATAAAAAAGGTGTGAACCATTCTCACTTGGGGTTGTGCAGCTTATTAAGACAAGTCATCTTAATATTCACTTTTGCTGTAAAAATGTTTAGCATTCTTTAGTTCACTTGGCAGTGGAAGTGAACGTACTCCTTAGAATATCAATGCTGTTCCATGTAAACTAATATGTCTGTCACCAAGTCCTAGAGAACCTGGTTACTATTACAGTAAAAATGAGAAGACACCTTTGTTAAAAAACAAAAAAAACACAAAAAACTCATCTATAGGATATTGCTTGCGTGCGTATATATGTTAAGTAAACTCAAACCCAGTTGCCATTTTTAGTAAATGTGGTTAGCACAAGTAAAACATAATCCCCTAACATTGTCTGGTAAGGCTTGAAGAAACAGAATGATGTCTCCATGTGCATTTTAGAAAGGGGAGCCCAAGGATCTTATGCTAAATTCCTTGAAACGGTCTTTTTGTTATGTTTGTGAAGCAATCCCCTCTGTCGCCGACCAAGCAGGCAGTCAAGTCTGTGGTTTTAGTGATGTTCAATGGGAAATGCGTCATGAGACTACTCCCTGCTACGCTCAGGATGGCAGGGAAGAGTGCAGCAGTCAAAGAAAATGCACACACGAGGCTTTCAGGGTTTCCACAGCACAACATTATTCGTAGAGCGTTTTAGAGGCGATATTGAAGAAAAGCAAAACCTGCGGGAAAGAAAGTCTCTAATTTCACAAGTAGGCAAGCAAAGTTTAAGACCAAGGCTATTGTAAATGAGGAAACTCCAGGCCGAATCCCAGCCACTGAAGTGTTATTTGACAATAATAATGAAAACGCGTTAAGGGTCAGAATTTAAATAAAAAGACTGCACATGATGATTTGGAGTTCCTGCTTTACCTGAAAAACTGGGCAATGTGGTCACTAGGTCACATGCCTGCCTTGCTTCAGTTATCTGGAGTGGAGCAGTGGCTGCCGCTCCCAAGAGGACTTGGCTCTCCAGTTCACTGCGGCGACTTCCTGCTTCATTCCCACCAGCCTGGGCAGGCGCTTGGGTTTCCAACCTCTGGAAAAGAAAGGGCCTTGAGATGAGGCTTGAAGGACTCATTGCAGGCCTTGATGAGGGGTACAACGTCATCTTATTTTTATCACAATCACCAAATCTACATTTAATGGTTTCTTCAAAGGAGTGCGGACTGTTGTTATTGTAGGTTACCAGGAGGCATGATGAGGGGTAGGAAGCCAGCTCGAACCCTGCGTGCATGGTTAGCTGCCTTCATGAAATTGAGTTGGCTTGAGGCTCCGCTGATTCTCGAGGCGGAGGAAGCAGAGGATACAGAGAACTTCGGCCAAACCCTGCTCTTCGTCCAGGGCGCCATCGCTGGCAAGAACACGCTAGCATTCTTAGGAACTCACACTGGAACCAAGGCATGATGAAACCAACCTAGACGTACGTATTTTCAAGATTTATAAAACACCACGGACACTCGATGGATTTTTTTAAAAAAAATCATTTTCTTTTTGGTAGCAAGGGAAAGAAATGCTTAAGGGTTTTTCAGTGTCTACTTGAGACTTGGTATTGCTCACCACAAGGGCAACACGGCTGTGCTCTGTGTGGGACAAAACAGGCTGAGCGACATCAACCTGGAGGTGGTGTAACTCACTGCCTGCTCTGCTCCTGCAGTCTCTTTCTCGCAGATGGACGTCACAGATGCCCTGAGATCATTAAGTAAGTGACCTGGATAGTAGGTACCAGCATTTCAGTCACCGAGAATAATGAAATGAATAGGCCATCCGGCTTATATATTAATCACTTGTAAATATAGATGGCTTGTGCCACACCCTTGAGGACAATGGAAAAGTCAGTTTGTTTGTTTCTCTTGGGGAAAAAAGGTGGCACACACCTAGACAAGGCAGAGCAGACCACAAGAGTGAGGAGCGACCCCTCTGCAGTCACTGGGACCCAGACAACCTTTAGCTGGAAATGATTCTGAGTTGAAGCAGAACAAAAGACTGTGCAGAACGGGGTATGCTTGGTCCTCAGAAAGCCCCCAGAACAGACAAAGGAGGAACCACCAAGGGCACTGGGTTCTGGTTAAGTGGCTAGACTTCTTTCTCTAATCCTGCGAGAGTAGAGGCTTAAGCAGTATATTGAAGGTATTCAGGATGTATGAAACATTATCTGAGAAGTACTGTGATGGCTACTGCCGACCCAGTCATAAAGAATAGAGACTCTGTGTCAGAGAATTGACTGTCTTGGGTGGAAGGTTGAGACCAAGTGATTTCAGATATGACAAAGCTAAAGAAGGAGTGGCAAGTGGGATTAAAAAGAATTGATGGGACCCGAAAAGGGGGTGGCCAGGAGTTCTGTACGGAGCCTCAAGGAAAGGTAGGCAAAGAAAGGCTGGTAGGAGATGTGAAACTTCATCTAATCCAAGCCAATGATATTTCTCCAATAGATTAAAAGGGAAGATCTTACACTGTTGTCTGTTAATAACACTTCCATTATTATGCTCACTTTTAGCTGGTAAGCAAGCATAATGGTCTCATTTTGTGGGGCCTTTTAACCTTGAGATGTGATAAGTGGTGAAGCATTAATGAATGTTTTCCACGGGAAGAGCTGGATGCCTGCCTGATGCCTGAAATAAAAAATGATGACCTGACATCTAGATAAGCAAATATTGTTTTCTAGAAGAAGCAATATCAAAGGACAATGATTTACGTCGATGGAAAAGCAATCTCTGTTTGGGTGCATTGGCAGCAGAAGCTGAAAGCGGCAAGGCCCGGAGAGAGAGTAGTACCAACGTGTTGGGAAACGCACCTTTCAATAAGAGGGGTCCTCATGTGATGAAAGCAAGATGACTACTGTGCTTATATCACTTAGCCAAATGTGTAAATGAGACTAGTTAACATTTTCTAGCCATTTTCTAGGAACTGTGCTCAACACTTTATAGATGCACAGGGTCCCTCCCCCCCACTCTTAACATCTCTATAAAGGAGGGGCTAGTGAATTTTCCCTTCTGGACTTAAAGAAATCGAGGCAAGGGGAAATTGTTTTCTCTCTCTGACACTTTATACCTGCCTTTTAAACTTCATTATCACTCCCCCCCCCTCCGTATTATTTACTATCTAACATGATGCAGGTGGAGTTCCTGGGAAGGAGTTCCAAGGTTAAGGCACTTGATAGCTAACGGGACAGTTGGAGGTTCATGTCAACCCACAAGGGCCTTGGGAGAGAAGCCTAGTGAGTTCCTTCAAAAAAAAAGCCATTAAAAACCACACCAAAAGGGCTGAGCCCCGGTGGCGT